>JARQOC010000006.1:447832131-447882131 GCA_033576535.1 Allobates femoralis | reverse complement strand
GGGATGCTCTGCCTCCTTTTGGGCAACTACTACTTTTTGTGACTCCGCCCCCTTTTGGGCCATTATCCCGCTCAGGGACACCTCCTCCTTTTGGGACTCCACCCCCCTTTGGTCAACTACCCCCTTTTGGGACACCGCCCTTTTTTTGTGCACCACCTACTTTTGGGCAGCCCAGTCTATAGGGGATACTTTCTGGGGACACCCCACATGTTGTTGGCGCTGCTGCTGCTGTTGACTCTGCTGCAGGTGTTTCTGGAGCTCCTCCATGCTGCCAAGCTTCTCTAGCTGCAACAAGACAAAAACAGGAGGGGCTCTCCAATGGGTTATACTCGGTGTTCTAGGCGGAAGGGGGGGTAGAATAACACTAACTTTCCTGGTTGTACTGCCCGTACAACCAGGATCTCCAGCCTGTGGTGTATTACTGCTCACCCAGCAGAGCCCACATCTCACAGCCAGTCGCTTAACTTCTCCCACGTGCATCTGGGTTGAGAGCGGCGACAAACTTCGTAACCCCGCCGACTCACCAGCCAGATGCTTGTATACCCGCTTGTTGTGTGGTTGCCTCTAGCAACCAGGCTGCAATGCTGCCACAACCAGACATGTGCCACTGGGTCGAGTGGCCCCCCATCAACTGAACTTGTAGACCTTGACCATTACCTCCAGCAACAAGGCTGCTACAGTGCCCGCTTTCTCCTCCACATGTAACATAGCGATCACGGATCGGGTTGGAGTATACTCGCTTGGCAGCACAAACCAATACACAGCAACAGTCTCTTCTATGAAATAAGTGCATCTGGTTTATTTGGAGATTCCATAAACCGCACAGTGCAAATTAAATATGAGCCTTCTTTCGGCTGTACAAGAACATACTGTACGGTATGCAGTCCGTTTACCTCACACACAGGTACACCTGCACAGGTTTGGATTCACTTCTTTAGAAATGTCCTAATGGAGCGCTCTCAGACCCCATTCACTGACCTCTTATCAGTCCAAGGCTGTCGGCCTGGTCTCTTCCCATGTGCTCTACAAGCCTGCTCTCTCAGTCTTCAATACCTGAGCTGACCTCATATCCTGTGACCAGTCAGAAGTCACATGATATCAGCCCTGACCACACCCTAGAGGAGGTGTGTTAACTCATATACACACATACTTGCATTAACTCTTTCTACTGCTGCAAGACACAGTGAAACATTCACATTGCCTTAGACCTCTGCCTGTGCATTGTATACCAGCCATTCAGACCATGGATGGCCGACATACCACAGTAGTTACCGTATTTTTCGCTTTATAAGACGCACCTCATTATAAGACGCACCCCCAAATTTGGTGAAGGAAAAGAGAAAAAAATATTTTTTAATGTTAAATGGGGTCCGTCTTATAATGTCAGTGTCCGTCTTACAAATCATATAGGGTATATGTCTCTCATAGTCGCCTCTTCCTAGCACATGGTCCTCATCTTGGGATATAGCTCCCCCATCCTAGATATGGCCCACTTATTCTGGTTATGACTGGCATACGTCCCCCAGGGCTGGCATACGTCCCCCAGGGCTGGCACATGCCCCCCAGGGCTCTCACACATGCCCTAGGGCTGGCACATGACCCCCAGGGCTGGCAAGCATCCCCCAGGGCTGGCACATGCCCCCCAGGGCTCTGACACATCCCCCAGGGCTGGCACATGCACCCAGGGCTCTCACACATCCCCCTGGGCAGGTACACATCCCCCTGGCAGGCACACGCCCCCCAGGGCTGGCACACACTCCCAGGGCTGGCACACGCCCTCCAGGGCTATCACAAGTCCCCCAGTGCTGGCACAAGTCACGCAAGGCTGGCACCTCCGCCTCAGGGCTGACATATGCTCCCCTGGCTGGCACATGCCCCCAAGGGCTAGCATACGTCCCCCAGGGCAGGCACATGCCCCCCAGGGCTGCCACAAGTCCCCCAGGGCTGGCACATGCCCCCAAGGGCTAGCACACGTCCCCCAGGGCAGGCACATGCCCCCCAGGGCTGGCACAAGTCCCCAGGGCAGGCACATGCCCCCAAGGGCTAGCACAAGTCCCCCAGGGCAGGCACATGCCCCCCAGGGCTGGCACAAGTCCCCCAGGGCTGGTAAATGCCCCCCAAGGCTGGCACAAGTTCCCCAGGGCTGGCACCTCCGCCCCAGAGCTGGAACATGCTCCCCAGGGCTGGCACCTCAGCCCAGGGCTGGCACATGCCCCCCAGGGCTGGTATATGCCCCCCAAGGCTGGCACAAGTCCCCCATGGGCTGCCACCCCCCCCAGGGCTGGCACACACCCCCCAGGGCTGGCACTCGTCCCTATGGGCTATCACAAGTCCCCCAGGGCTGGCACATGCCCCCCAGGGCTGGCACAAGTCCCCCAGGGCTGGCACCTCTGCCCCAGTGCTGGCACATGTACCCCAGGGCAGGCACATGCCCCCCAGGGCTGGCACAAGTCCCCCAGGGCAGCTATATGCCCCCCAAGGCTGGCACAAGTTCCCCAGGGCTGGCACCTCTGCCCCAGGGCTGGCACATGCCCCCCAGGGCTGCCACAAGTCCCCCAGGGCTGGCACCTTCGCCCCAGGGCTGGCACATGCCCCCCAGGGCTGCCACAAGTCCCCCAGGGCTGACACCTCCACCCCAGGGCTGGCACATGCCCCCCAGGGCTGGTACACGGCCCCCCTTGCTGCTGGGCAGAAAATAACAAACATTTTATACTTACCTCTCCGGCGCTTGCCTTAGTCTTTCAGTGCCTCTCTCCCTGACTGCCGCAATCTCCCTCCGAGGTCCCAGAGAAGCCGGTCATGTGATTGGCGCACACTGATGACTGCAGTGCGGGTGATGTCATCAGTGTGCGCCCGATCACATGACCGGCTTCTCTGGGACCTCGGAGGGAGATTGCGGCAGTCAGGGAGAGAGGCACTGAAAGACTAAGGCAAGCGCCGGATAGGTAAGTATAAAATGTTTGTTATTTTCTGCCCAGCAGCATGGGGGGACTGCAGCAACATTTAATATGCCCTGCTCCCCTGTCCATACCTCGGTGCTAGCTTCAGCACCGAGGTGATGGACAGCGGCAGTGCAGTGCATATTAGATGAGTTAATGAGCGGGGGTCACGTGACCTCCCGCTGCCTCCTACAGCCCGCAGTCAGCCAGCCCCAGCCCCTGGAGACACTCCTGAGCTGCCCCCACCCTCCCCTGCACCGTATGTTCGTTTTTTAAGACGCACCCCCCACTTTCCCCCAAAATTTGGGGGAACAAAAGTGCGTCTTAAAAAGCGAAAAATACGGTATATTCTTGTAGTTAGAAGCAGTATTATAGTAGTTATATTCTTGCACATAGGAGCAGTATTATAGTAGTTATTATATTCTTGTATATAGGGAGCAGTATTATAGTAGTTATATTCTTGTATATAGGAGCAGTATTATAGTAGTTATACTCCTGTACATAGAGGCAGTATTATAGTAGTTATATTCTTGTATATAGGGAGCAGTATTATAGTAGTTATATTCTTGTATATAGGAGCAGTATTATAGTAGTTATATTCTTGTATATAGGAGCAGTATTATAGTAGTTATAATCTTGTACATAGGGGCAGTATTATAGTAGTTATATTCTTGTATATAGGAGCAATATTATAGTAAATAAAAATCCAAGAAGCCAGAGCTGCCTGTGGTTAGCACGCAATACAAAAAGTGCATATTCACATATTAATTTCTAACTGTACTTTAAACTGAGACATTTAGCAAACAATTGATCAATTCTTTGAGCTACCCCGCCATGTCACAGCATTCTCAGATGGGGCAATCCTACTCTACGTTTTTTTATATACGCTGTGCCATTATGGCCTCCTGAATGCATTAAAAGCAGAACCATATTAAATGCACACGTGCCTGAAGCATTTCTGAACTACTCCTAAGGTGCCAGAAAAAGGGCAGCGCAGATAACGGCAGACCAGGTTCGGACATGACATCCAGACATTATCAGATCTGACTCCCACACTGCCAGACCAGCAACCATGGATGAGGGCAGAACAGGCCCAAACACATGTGCAACAATCAAGCAGAGCCGTTGGGCAGGGTGTGGCCGCTGTATGTGTGTACAGCGGCCTAGATCAGTCACAGTAAAGACAGATAGAATGGCATGCATAACCAAGCACGCACCGCAAAAAGTGGTGGCCAACCACAAACCAATAACACATAAAAAAGCCAAGAAGCCAGCGCTGCCTATGGTTAGCACGCAATACAAAAAGTGCATATGCACATATTAATTTCTAACTGTACTTTAAACTGAGACATTTAGCAAACATTTGATCAATTCTTTGAGCTACTCCACCACATCACGGCATTTTCAGATGGGGCAGTGCTACTCTACGTTTTTTATATACGCTGTGCCATTACGGCCTCCTGAATGCATTAAAAGCAGAACCATATTAAATGCACACGTGCCTGAAGCATTTCTGAACTACTCCCAACTACTCTGAACTACTCCCACGGCGCCAAAAAAGGGGACATTATCAGATCTGACTCCCACACTACCAGACCAGCAACCATGGATGAGGGCAGAGCAGGCCCAAACACATGTGCAACAATCAAGTAGATATGTGCATATGCACTTTTTGTATTGCGTGCTAACCACAGGCAGTGCTGGCTTCTTGGCTTTTTTATTTGTTGTTGGTTTGTGGTTGACCTCTTTTTCCCGTGCGCGCTTGGTTATGCATGCCATTATATATGTCATGTCTGGACCTGGTCTACCTTTATCTGTGCTGTCCTTTTCTGGTGCCATGGGAGTAGTTCAGAAATGACCCTGTGACGTGGCGTGGTAGCTCAAAGAATTGATCAATTGTTTGTTAAATGTCTCAATTTAAAGTACAGTTAGAAATTAATATGTGCATATGCACTTTTTGTATTGCGTGCTAACCACAGGCAGCGCTGACTTCTTAGCTTTTTTATTCAATATTATAGTAGTTATATTCTTGCACATTGGGGCAGTATTATAGTAGTTATATTCTTGTACATAGGAGCAGTATTATAGTAGTTATATTCTTGTACATATGAGCAGTATTATAGTAGTTATATTCTTGTACATAGGGGCAGTATTATAGTAGTTACATTCTTGTACATATGAGCAGTATTATAGTAGTTATATTCTTGTACATAGGGGCAGTATTATAGTAGTTACATTCTTGTACATAGGGAGCAGTATTTTAGTAGTTATATTCTTGTACATATGAGCAGTATTATAGTAGTTATATTCTTGTAGATAGGAGCAGTATTATAGTAGTTATATTCTTGTACATATGAGCAGTATTATAGTAGTTATATTTTTGTACATAGGGCAGTATTATAGTAGTTACATTCTTGTACAAAGGGAGCAGTATTTTAGTAGTTATATTCTTGTACATATGAGCAGTATTATAGTAGTTATATTCTTGTACATAGGGGCAGTATTATAGTAGTTATATTCTTGTACATAGGGCACAGTATTATAGTAGTTCTATTCTTGTACATACGAGTAGTATTATAGTAGTTCTATTCTTGTACATAGGCAGTATTATAGTAGTTATATTCTTGTACATAGGGCACAGTATTATAGTAGTTATATTCTTGTACATAAGAGCAGTATTATAGTAGTTATATTCTTGTACATAGGGCCAGTATTATAGTAGTTATATTCTTGTACATAGGAGCAGTATTATAATAGTTACATTCTTGTACATAGGGAGCAGTATTATAGTAGTTATATTCTTGTATATAGGAGCAGTATTATAGTAGTTATATTCTTGTATATAGGAGCAGTATTATAGTAGTTATATTCTTGCACATTGTGGCTTTATTATAGTAGTTATATTCTTGTACATAGGGGCAGTATTATAGTAGTTATATTCTTGCACATTGGGGCAGTATTATAATAATTATGTATATTCTTGTACATATGAGCAGTATTATAGTAATTATATTCTTGTACATAGGAGCAGTATAAAAGTAGTTATATTCTTGTACATAGGGGGCAGTATTATAGTATATTCTTGTACATAGGGGGCAGTATTATAGTAGTTTTATTCTTGTACATAGGGGCAGTATTATAGTAGCTTTATTCTTGTACATAGGGGGTAATATTATAGTAGTTATATTCTTGTACATATAGGGCAGTATTATAGCAGTTATATTCTTGTACATAGGGGCGGTATTATAGTAGTTATATTCTTGTACACAGAAGCAGTATTATAGTAGTTATATTCTTGTATATATATACAATTGCAGTTCTGACGTTTTGTGCAAATCGTGCTTATTTTTTCCTTGCACATTAGGAGCAGATTTGATGCAAAAAAAATCTGCAGCATGTCATCTGTTGGGGCCTTTTTGCAGCATTTTTCACTAATTGACCTCAATATAATCTTGAAAAAACTGCTGCAAAAATGCAGGTATGTTCACACAGTGTGTTCTTGATCCATATTTTCTGGTGCATTTTTCTCTTTTTTTTTTGATGGAAACTGGATCAGCTTTTGAAAAAAAAGCATCAGAAACGAATCATCCGTTTTGGATGTGTTTTTTCTGGTGCTTCTTTTTTTTACATAGACAATGATTTCAATTGGAAAAGCGGATCAAAAAAACACAGCAATAATTGACATTTTTACGGATCACTTCTTCACCCAAAAAACAGATTACCGTAGGTCAAAAAAAGCACGGATTGAACAGCAAAACATGAAAACCCACTGACTTTGACTTTAATGAGGTGTTCACTGCATTTTCACTGCAAAAACGGATCCAAAACAGGATGAAAAATGCACAGTGTGAACATAGCCTTAGTGTGCTTAAAAAACAAACAAACACATGCTTTATGGTAGGGATGGGGAACCTCAGGCCCCAGGTCCACATGCTGCCCTCGATGACCTTTTCTGCAGCCCTCGGGCAGATTCCTAGGGACCACAGTACTTGGGCTGGCAGACATGTTTTGCCAACTGGCTACCTATTAAATCCAATTCCCCAATTATCTCTATGCCTCAATCTCAGCCTCCTCGGTAAGGTATATGCTCCCAGCCTCTCGTGATGTTTATAGCCCTAGCAATGCTGGAAAAAGAGTTGTAAATCAACATAACCAATATCACCTAACATCAAAGCTGCATCAAAGAGAAGACGCCCCCGCCACCATAGTAGGGGTGAGTTGATAGTTTAACCAATATAGCAGGTTAATTTACAAGTTGATTTTGTGCGCCTCCCCGAAGGATGGTAGAAATTTCCAAATGGCCCCAGGAGGAAAAAGGTTCCCCACCACTGCTTTATGGAATGGAAATGCCCAGCAGAACCGGCTTGAGTTTCTGTGGCTGATCCTGTGTATATTTCGGCCTGTGTTATCACAATATGCCATGTTGGACACACACAACATTTCTGCCCAGTGGCGTAAATTAAAACTCATTGGCCCCTATACAAAAACTACAACTGGCCCCCCAGTTATTGCAAATCTTATATAGAAATTGTCTTTTTCTATAGGCCAAGGGACTTTTGGGGCCCCCTGGGCTCCATGGCTCAGGTGCAACTGCATCCCCTGCACCTATTGTAGTTACACCCCTGTTCTGCCCTCTGTAGAGAACCACGACTGACAGGAAGGATAACAATGAAGCTCATTCATTTCTTACACTAATTTGGTAAACTGAAAGCTGAGGTCTATTTGGTTGCTAGGGGCAACAAAGGCTGAACAGGCCTAATGAACTAGGCCCGAGAAGCCTCCTCCTTTACAAACCTAACTGAGGAAACAAGGGGCTGTGTTTTGTGGCCCACCCTCTATAAAGTAACAAATAGCAGCACAGAAAAGAATAAAATACCGAAATAATACTAAAATCGCTCCTACAGCGATTCATTAATATATAACTACCGGAGGCGAGGAATAAAGTGACGTATACTGCGTCTTTGCGTGTGACAAGTGCAAACGATCAACGATAAGTCGGCTGATCATTGATGGGAGGTTTGTGAACCGGACCTTAAACAAACGATGATCGTCCGTCCAACCTGCAGCATCTGTGTGTGACACCTTGATAACGATGTTGTTAACGACTTCGCCTATTCAGAACTGAGTGACATAAGTGATCAATCGTTCGCTGGTCGTGGAATTGTTGCTGCATCGTTAAAAATATCTGTACGTGTGACACCTCATTACCGATCATTGAACATCGTTCAAGCGATCTAGGTCAAGTCGGATCGTTGATCGGATCGTTCGGACGTTGACGTGTGTGACGGGGTCTTTATAGACAGGGGTGTAACTACAACAGGTGCATGGGATGCAATCGCATCCGGGCCCTGGAGCCTAGGGGGCCTCAAAAGTCCCTTTAGCCTATAGAAAAAGACTATTGCTATTAAAGATTTGTAATATTGGGGGCCACGCCGGAGCCTTCGTGTCGGGGCCCATGAACTTTAGGTTACACCACTGATCCAGTGATGTACCTGAGAAGACCTTTGTGACTTGCTGCGGCTTACTGGGTATGGATGTTTGACAAAATTCAAATGTTGCCAAATAGCGTAGATTTTACCAGGAAATTCAATCCTTGCCAACTTTATTTAGCACTACTTGAAGATCCCTTATTATTCTCTGGGGTTTAAAAATTCACCAGAACAGAACATAATACAAGTAAAACGTAGAAAAGAAAAAAAAAACTCAGCTCACCTCTCCGATCCTCGGTGCCTCTTCTTACTGCCCCGTACAGTGAAGTCCTTGGCCTATTCCAGCTAGACCTGGCCTTCACGAAATTGTAACCTTATGATGCACATGCTCAGGGAAATCCGAGGAGTCAGGGACTGGCTAACAAATCTTACAGCAGTGGCCCATGAGTAGTTAGTGGACCATCCTTAAAGGGGTTGTCTTATCTTAAGGTACAAGTCTACGTTAATAGAAAAAATTGGAATCTGGCTCAACAGGAATGGATTTCCTATTATTTTTCAATAAAGACGGTGCATCCAAAAGAAAGAATTACATGGTTGACATGACCCAGTCAACGCATTTTACTCAGTCTACTTAATGCAGTTGAAAAGCATATTCTTTTGCATGTGACATGCCCCTCCAGGGCCTTAGGATACTCGGAACTAGGCTTTCTTGAGGCTTCATCACGGGGATCACAGGGATCGAGTCCCGACTCCGTGACCCTGGCGGTGTCATTAAATGTTCGGTGTGGGTGACTCTCTCTGTTAGGGATAGGGATCTGGCGTGGAGGGTTTATTCTAGGCAGGGATAGCTGGACCTGGGTATACTTGTTAATTTATATGTGATGCCACCTGCAAGATGCAGCTATATATGGCTGCCGCCGCTCGACAGTCTTCCTAGGGGCCGATGGTTGGGAGGCAGCAATGTTCTTAAGCCCTCTACGCATAGGGCTGACCCCTAGGGCAGCTGAAGGTACCTGAGTGAGTTGGTAGTTGTGTTTCTCATGCTTTTTGATGTGTAAGAAAGCACCATCTTTGTTGAAAGAGAAAAGAAAAAGAAAATTCATTGCTGTTGAGCTGGATTCCAATTTTTTCTATTAACCTTGAAGCAAGTGACTCACCGTTGCCGGGTTTTCAGGTCTCAGGCGCTGCTTCACTTGTCACGGTTCCGTGCCTGAGGCTGTGGGGCCCGGTGGTCAAATTGACGGGCTGGGGAATTGGGAGAAAGTCTTAGTTTCGTGACGCCACCTGTGGGTGTCCGGTGATGGCACCGGCACTGCTTGGGCCTCCGGGGGATGTGCGGCAGCTAGATGGGATGCTGCCCACAGGATGAGCAGTAGTCCCTGGGGCCAGGAGCTGCACTGGGTGGAATACGGCAGCTCGGGTAGTCTGATGACTGCATGGGTTAATAACAGTTCTGAAAGAAAGGCACTGACATGATGCTCCTCTGTACCAGGTCATAACTGTAATTCGGGTACGGAACACGACAATACAGTTCTTTAGGTAACGGACCGGGTGGTCTCAGTGATGAACAGTCTTTGTCCAAAGCTCCACAGTGTTCCTTCCTTACTAACTGTCCTGTTATTGTTGCTGTTGCTCGCCTTGTTGCACCAGGTTGGGATGCTGGGGTTTCTCTATCGGATGGCCTGTTCCATGTTATTCAACCGGCTACAAAGGGTCCTAAACTCCGTGGCGGGTATCCCACTGGTAAGACTGTAGAAGTTGTGGCTTTAGTGAGGAGCTCCTATAAAGCTATTCAATCACTCCGGTTTTGCAGAACAGCGGTGGACGTCTGTCTGCCTTGGAACCGGTATCCGGTAGGACTGGGCATGGGTGTCTTTGAACCCGGTGCTTGATTGCCTGCCCACTCTCTTGTCTGGGTCACCGCTTGTTGGTGCCCTCCCAGTTAGATCTGTCTGGATCTCCATCCTTGACCCTATCTCTCCCACGTTCTAACTTTCTTCTTCCTATTCTTTCCCCACATTACACCTCACACTCCTCCCACCAGGACCTGATTGGTCCTCTGCCTCCGGATGGTGCATGTGGTACATGGAGCTTTGGATTTAACTTGTTCACCACTGAGGCAGATGATATTGCATCTTCTGTTAGGGATGCAATTCCTTCCTGTGATGTACTCGTTGTGGGGCGCCACACAAGGCCAAGGCGAGGTCGGTGTCTCAACCCCGGGTGGATGAGCAAAGAGCAGTCGAGTAAGCTGGAACCTATTTTTGTACAAGTCTACAGTCACTATATGTGACTGCAGTCTTGTGAATCCTCACATCAGGCGATCTGTGCACTGTGAGGATTCTCTGGTGCAGGTGGTGGAAGCATATGACCGCAAGTGTGCAATATGTATACTCCCTGTCACATTCCGACTAGACTGTTTCCAGTGTTGGTCAATACAGTTATATTAGGAGAGGCTGTGCAAGTCTAGTCGGTACGTGACCGCATGTATGCAAATCACATACATGCGGTCATAGGCTTGCTGAATCATCACAGCACTGCACGCAATTTAAGGATTCACAAGTCTACAGTGGTAAGGGGGTGGGCTATCCTCGGATGCTCCTGCCCTGAAGACAGTAATCACATTGTTCTGTATTAGTGTGAACTGTTTCATGCATCTTTGTATATTATATGATGTCTCTATGTATATGATGTAGCAGTATATATGATGGGTAGAATATAAGGTGTAGATAATGTTATGTAGTAATGTACAGTATAAGATAACATATAAGGTAGCAATTAAGATAGGTATAGTTTATAGTAAGTTAGAAAGCTTTTCCATCTATTGGTTGTAGGGCAAGCAGTAGTTAAGGAGTGGGATCAGCCCACTGGAGGTGGAGGTAGTCTCTAGATTTAGAGGAAAGACTCCATTTTAGTCCAGTAATGTTCTATTAGTAGTACAGAATGTACAGTAGTAGGAGTATGCAAGCTGAGTAGATACCTTGGGGTGCAGTAAGTGGGTGTTTTGGGCATCTGTCACTTAGCAATGGTGGACAGCAAGAACAGAGCACCCAGTAAGGACTTCAGAAGGGGATGTACAAAGAACTGCCTATATCCCTCTGTTATGAGCTCCAGGCCTGAACTCAACATAGGTTCCCCTTGTCAGTGGACTGACTCCTGTAGTACGTGTCGTCAGGAGGAGACTTAGTATAGACCTGGGCAAACAGGTCAGCATCAGAACAAGCGTTAGACAAGAAGAGACTGGTCAACGGTCTGCAACGTTATAGAGAACAGATCCCTTTAGGTGGGAAGTGACCCTAAGATGAGAAGTGGATTAAATGACTGTAATGTGCAGAAGTGTGGGGCTAAGCAGGAGGGAGGAGGACAGATTAATGTTAAAGGTGGTATCAGGAGTTTTTAGTGGGCAGCCCAAACTAAAAGTGTGCAGTGTGCAGAACATTCGGTAAAATACTGTAAAAAAAAGCTCCCCAGGGGAAGAATCCTTAATTCAGGTATGGCTTGTACACACGCTCTGTGGAAGTGGTCGGGACATGGACCCCCGAAGCCCCTTGCCTGTGACATTCACCCTTACACAGTCACAGAGTGAGTTGTAGCTTAAACTGGGACAACTCCTTTAACCCCTTCCCGACCCATGACGTAAATGTATGTCATGGGTCGGGTTGCCCTACTTTGATCTGATCTCCGGCATGGAGATGTCGGACTTACAGCACCGATCGGATCCGCAATCCGATTAGTACTGTTAACCCTTTGAATCCCACTGTCATTCAGTGACAGCGGGATCCAAAGGCGTCACGGCAGGGATTGCGCTGTTCCCCGCCTGCATCAGAGATCCCGCGATAAGATCTCCATGCATCATGTGATAGCCCGGGGTCCTGCTGAGACCCCGGAAGTTATCACTGATCACTTCCTGTGATTGGAAAATGAAAAATCGCCGGTTGGTCAAGGGGTTAACATGTCTACCTTTGGCTGTTTCATAGGCTATATTCATACCACCGTATTGCCTGAGTGGAAGAAAACTGACAGCACTTGGACCAGCTCAGATGAACATTTGTAGTGGTCAGACGTAGCACATATTATGATTATGTTTTTTTTTTTAAAACTGGATATAAGTTTAGTAGAGCGTGCTATTCTACACTCTTAAAAGAACATATCCCTTGAGTGAAGGTGATCACACATAAGCAGAGGTCTACTAGATCATTACCTAGGAATATTTTTGTGTATTTTTTCGAACATACTTAATCAAGTCATCCATATAAACTTCAACTCCACAGCAATGAAAATAAGGTTCTAGTATATATTATGTATGGTGCATTTATTTTGAGTACACTATGTCTGTCAACATAATGCCTGACTAATCCACCTGTCTCCCCGCTCTTCCCCGGTCACTCCTCTTTGCCAAGTTTGTCACTGGCTCCCCATTTCTCAGAGGTTTCTGTCCAAAACCCTAACCATGACATACAAAGCTGCTCACAACCTGTCGCCTCCATATATCTGTGCCACGGGCTCCCAGTATTCACCTTTACACAACCTGCGAACCTCTCAAGATCTCCTTCTTTATTCCCCTCTTATCTCTTCTTCCCACAACCGCATACAAAATTTCTCCTGTGCTTCCCCCACCCATACTATAGAGCTCTCTACCGAAAGGGTAAACACGGCACAATTTTTGGTGGCGATCGGAGGCGATGTAACGTGCGCGTGCACGTTTTTCATGGTCGCCTCAGCTCGCCGATGGCGCTTTTACACGCCGTAACTTCGCCCTCAACCTAAGGCGATGTGTCGCCCCAGAAATCGCCACACCAAAGCGGGAAACATCCGGTAGACTCCCCTCGCCGCTTCACACGCCGCAATCCCCAAAGGAATGTGGGCGTACATGTTCAGCGCGGCGAGAACATAGGCGTGCCAGACTGGCTTACACCGCGCCCCAAACACACTCATTGGACAATGCAATAGCGTTATGATTGCTCAGCCTGCGCTGGAAGGCTGGCTAATACATGATGCCATTGCCATTGCGTGGTGGTGAATGGTCAGCTCTTCAAATATGGTGCCCTGTGAAGTGACAGCCAATAGGAACACAGTAGCCACCACCAATCATCGGTGACTGGGCGCGGACTCCAGCACGCTGTGGCACGCCTATGTGAAATCAATAGGCAACACAGATTCCATCACTATCAGCCGTTCACACGCCAAAAGCCGGGAATGTCGCCTTCATGATTGCCACTGATTTTGGAGCAATGCTGTAAAATCGAAACCAGGAGACAGATTTTTTATCGCCGCCAAATTCCCAAATTACACCCCGCAACTGAGAGGCAATTTGACGGCGATAGTGCCAGGACGACATATCGCCGGGAAAGATTCCTCGCCGCGGTTGCGGCGTGTAAAGGTACCCTTACACATCAGACTCTCACCCACGGTGGAAACCTTCAAGAGGAACTTGAAGACCCGCCTCTTCCGACAAACCTATGTGGCGCCCCACTATGTAGGTGCCACAAAAGGGGTACTACACCCATAAAAGTGGATAGTTGCCCCACTGCAAGTGGAGTTATGGCCAGTAGGTGGAACCCTAGAACCCACACCCCACACTAGTCAGCAGGTGGGAGGGACCCCAGGAAGGTTATATAGTAGCCCTTAGTGGGAGAAAGGAGGTTGGAAGGTCCAGGTCCTTGGGTGGAATGGAGTGAGAGCCAGGCTGGAAGCCTGGAGGAGAAAGGAGGGTTCCTCGGCTGAGGGACCCAGGACAGCAAGAATAGATCCCAGAAGGAAGGAAAGGAGAAGTAACTCGAATGAGAGTTCACTCAATGTGGGGAGCAGAGTAACCAGAGAGTTTGCCCCAGGAAAGAAACCGGCTACCGGAGCCCGCACCTGTGAGAACCTACAAGGCTCACAGAAATCTGATGACCGAGGTTATCCTCAGATACGGCCCCGACTCTCAAAGATCCACTAGAGGGGAATCAGACCAACGGTAGGCTCCCACGGTAATCACTACGAACGTTCACCCGACGGGTGCAGCAGAGATAAAGACAAGGAACAGCAGGAGGTCCGATTTAGTCTTCATGAGGTCAGACTTCACAGCCACTGGGTGGCAAGGGAAAGAAAGAACAGGAACGGCACACAGTGAGAAATCAATCTACCAACTATATAATTCACTTGCAGCACCCGTATCCATTTTTCGCTGTGACAACTTACTGCACTGAATAACTGTGATGACTATGGAAGGTTTTTCATTAAAGTACCCGGTGAAGTGACTTTATCAACTCTGCTGCATCTTTCCTTGCATGAACTGATTCCTTTCATAGAAACGCTGCCACGGAGGTCCGGAGGACTACACCATCATTGCTGCAATACCATCGACCACCGGAGGACTGTAGCGACACTGGTGAGCATCACCAGGTACTGCAGGTGGCGTCACAAAATAAAAACTTTATTTTCATTATTTATCCAATGACCACTAGGGCCACAGTCTCAGGCAGCCACCCGTGACATCCCAGATTGCCCGCCTGAGATCTGAGTACCCGGCCCTGGGTGCATCACCTACAACCTGCAATGATCCTCAGTCTACTGAACCACCGAATGACCAGCTCTACCCTAACCTACTGTATCCTCTCCCATCCCTTGGACTGTGAGCCCTTGCAGGCAGTGTCCCCTCTCCTAACCTGCTGTATCCTCACCCATCCCTTGTAGACTGTGAGCCTTCATGTGCAATGTCCTCTCTCCTCACCTACTATATCCTCACCCATCCCTTATAGACTGTGATGCGTCGCAGACAGGGTTCTCTCTCCTCACCTACTGTATCCCCACCAATCCCTTGTAGACTGTAAGCCCTCGCGGGCAGAGTCCTCTCTCCTGTCCTACTGTATTCTCACCCATCCCTTGTAGACTGTAAGCCCTTGTGGACAGGGTCCCCTCTCCTCACTTACTGTATCCTCAGCCATCCCTTGTAGATTGTAAGCCCTCACGGACAGAGTCCTCTCCCCTCACCTATTGTATTCTCCCCCATTCCTTGTAGACTGTGAGTCCTCGTGGACAGGGTCCTCTCTTCTCACCTACTGTATCCTCACCCATCCCTTGTAGACTGTGAGTCCTCGTGGACAGGGTCCTCTCTTCTCATCTACTGTATCCTCACCCATCCCTTGTAGACTGTGAGCCCTTTTGGGCAGGGTCCCCTATCCTCCTGCACATGTCTGCGGCTTTTATTGCTCATGTTTTTTGTACTTGTCTATGTATACCCTTTTTCACATGTAAAGCGCCATGGAATAAATGGCGCTATAATAACAAATAATAGTAATAAAAACTGTATAGTATACCATGTAAGATACAGAAGAGAATAATATATGACTGGCATAAAGATTTGAGCAACTTTATTTGCAGGACCCTAGCCCAGCGGTCAGATCAATAATCAGTGACTACTGGATAAAAGCTTTGTGACCACCTCTTACCCGACTGTGGCCCGGCACAATGTCATATATGTGTCATGCCGCAAAGATGACATCATGCAAGTACACAAATCAATAGAGTAGCCAGAAATGTCCTCAAATAGGTATACATTCACTACAGACATCAGATATTACACCAGTCACATATTATCTGCATATAAAAGGCCGGCAGCGAGGAATAAAGTGACACATACTTCTAATAAATTTAATAGAGCCAACAATAAATAATTATGTCTAATCCATGCCTCATTTCATGAGATATTATGAATGATTAATATATGCCCGTACTAATATAATAAATAATAGATGATATAAACTTCCCAAGATAAAGTGAATTCAATGTAATTGATCACAAAGCGATATAGAAAGCCGCAGTCACTGCAAATACAATTCTCAGGCACCGTGTCCTATTTTTAATGCAACTACCGTACCCCTTTAAGCCCAAACCCGCATCAACAGCTTCCTTTGCTTCCACACAATAAATTGCCCACATTTTGGGACTCCTAGTTGAATGTTCCTTATTATGATCTGGGGTTTGGAGATTTACTAGAAGCATAATATAAATAGAATCCACCGTCAGTACATGAATGCAGCACCAAGCTGAAATGTCAGTTATGGATTAGCCCCATAGTACACTTGTATCACATGAATCTATATCTCTCAGTATGACTTTAATAATGGTAAGGAATTACTGGGAGTTATTGTTACCACCATCTTCAGACTGCTGACCATACAGGAACCACAGAACTGATGAGACTAGTCAGTATCACATAATTATTTACATCCAGTTACTTTATAGATGACATCTTCCCTGATTGGAGTCGATCACATTCCTTTTGTCTCTATGTAGATGAGATTTCACTCCCACAGCTCGTCTCTCCAGATTTCCCTCTTCTCAGTCTTCGGCAGCACTGCCTGACACACTGCCCTTTAAAATAAATGTATCATTATAATGCCCCCAAAATATAAATATCTCCAATGATGCGCCCCTGATTAAATAATTGCCCCTCACTGTGCTTCTAGCACAAAACATTCCCCCAAATCGCTCATCTCCAGAATATCCTTCCCACACTGCCCCTCTCTATAATATACCTCCCACACAGCCCCTTTCTATAATATCCCCCCACACTGCCCCTCTCTGTAGTATCCCTGCCACACATCCCCTTTCTATAATATCCTTCACACACAGACCCTCTCCATACTATCCCCCCCCACACACTGGCCCACTCCATAATATCCCTCCCACACTATCCCTCTCCACAATATTCCTTCCACACTGCCCCTCCAAATAATATACCTCCCACACTGTCCCTCTCCATAATATCCCTCCCATATAGCCCCTTTCTATAATATCCCTCCCACATAGCCCCTCTCCAGAATATGCCTCCCACAAAGCTCCTCTCCATAATAATCCTCCCACATAGCCCCTCTCCATAATAAGCCTCCCAAACCACCTCTCTCCATAATATCCCCCCACAGTATCCCTCTCCAGGATATCCCTCCCACACTGCCCCTCTCCATAATATCTCTCCCACACTGCCCCTCTCCATAATATACTCCCCACAGTATCCCTCTCCACAATATCCCCCCACAGTATCCCTCCTGTGACTCACCGTGGCCGGGGACTCCGGTTTAGACAGGCTGTAGCTCCTTCCTCCTTGTCACGGGTGGGCCGCGCCTGCCGGTAGTGAGGCCCGGTTGAGTGCAGATCAAAAGTTGAAGACGTCTTGTAGGAACAGATTAAAGGGGTTAATTTATTCGTGACGCCACCTATGAGTAGTTCGGTAAGTCCTACCGACGCTGCGGAACCTCCGGGGGATGGATAGCAGCAAGATGGAACGCTCCCCACAGGCTGAGCGGTGATCCCCGGAGGCTGGAGCTGCTCAAGATGTTGTGCGGCAGCTGCGGTTACCTTGTGTGCGGACGGATGCAATCATAAGGAAGCACGGACACTGAAAGTCTCTGTAATGGGTCTTTACTGTAACCAGCAGGCAGTACATGGTATACAGTTAACGGGTAGTAGACCGGGCGGACTCAGCAGTGATAGGTGTCCCTCAGAGATCCGTAGTGTTCCTCCATTCTAGCTAAGTATTTGCCATTGTCGCCCAGAAATACCAGTGTCGGGGTCGTTGCGACAATACACTCCTTCACCAGTCATTCCAAAATTAGACTATGAACATATGGTACCAGATAAGAGTAAATCAGACTGAGAGTCCGGTTCAAACTTATATGTTCGTTGCTTTATTAAGCAATGGCAATAGTCACAGCAACAACAACCCCTACATTTCCGGATACACTACATTTTATAATCCATGGAATGGGCGTACATAATCAGAGAGCAAGGTGGGATTATGTGAAAAGTCAGGTGGGTTTAAGCTAATGTCTATGAGTATATTGGCTAGTTTAATGAGTCCTTTGTCTTCTTTCTTGTATTCACGCCTCCTGGCCGGGTGTCATCCTCAAGCTGGTAGTTGGTAACATACAAGGTCATTCCACATTCCATCCTGATACTTTCGTCAATAGAAGCCTTCATAGACAGGTTTTATCTATGTTATTCCCGTCCATCCCCCAATTCTGTGTCTCCTTCCAGCTGCATCCAGATATTCTATAAGACTTAAACTCACACGTAAAATAGCACAAGAGGCCTGAGGGAAGGCCTAAGATAGAGGCAGTGATGAGCAGACAAAATGGATGAAGGAGAGAGAAAGAGAGAGCAAAGTAATCAGGATAGATATAGTGATATATTGAGAAAGACAGACAAAGAAGAATATACAAAGAGAGAAAGAGAGACAAAGAAATAGACAGAAAGAATATAAAGAGATATAGAAAGAAGAACCGTCTATATCTACTATATATATGAGTAAATATGAAAAAACTTTAATATTTCATTCCGAGTATTATTACAAACATATTAACGATTATAAGACATATTGCTATTCTATAAATCTATAGGAAATTACCATATTTCCCCCACACCAGGTCGGGTACGGGGAGGCTGCTTCAATCCGTATCCAAGATGTACGTTATGGATGTTCTGGGGAGCCTTGGATCCCTCGGTGGGTACACCGCTGGTTAGACGACTGGAATTTGGCGGGTGGTGGGGTGCTCCTGTGAAGCTGCTCCTCCACGCTTCTGGTTTGCGTAGCAGAGGTGAACTGCTGCCAGCTTCGGTACCAGTGAACCAGCTGTAAATTGGGCACGGGGGTCTTTTGGAACCCGTGGTTGGTGATGCCCGATCCCGGTTGTTGAGGCCTCAGGTGCTAACACCCGACCGGTGACGGCCCAGGGGCTGCACGGGGTGCAGAGCCCCCGCTCCTACTCCAAGTTCAAGTCTGTTTCTTGTCTAGACTACTCCCAGACTCACTAACTAAAGTCTGTACTTCTCCTACACACTACCCTTGCACTCCGCCCACCAGGACCTTGGATTGGCCCTCTATGTTAAGTGATGCATGCAGGGTTTGGATCTCTAAGTTAACCATATGACTGCTGGGTCGGAGAATATTGCGGCTGCATTTATGGCTGCAATACCCTCCTGTGACGCACTCGTTGCGGGGCGCCACACCTGCATAGCCCCTCTCCAAAATATGCCTCCCACAAAGCTCCTCTCCAGAATATCCCTCCCACATAGCCTCTCTCCATAATATCCCTCCCACATAATCCCTCTCCATAATAAGCCTCCCATACTATCCCTCTCCATAATATCCCTCCCATATAGCCCCTTTCTATAATATCCCTCCCACACTGCCCCTCTCCATAATATCCCTCCCACACTGCCCCTCTTCACAATATCCCTCCCACACTGCCCCTCTTCACAATATCCCTCCCACACTGCCCCTCTCCACAATATCCCTCCCACACCGCCCCTCTCCATAATACCCCCCCCACAGTATCCCTCTCCACAATATCCCCCCCACACCGGACCTTTCCATAATAATTTGGCGCCCCTATGGCAAGGTGCCACAAGGAGGTACTGCACCCCAAACAGAAGGTGTAGTGCCTCCTTAGCCTTGGATATGGAGGACCCTACAGAGTCTTCACCCTGCATCCAAACAGTAGGCCACTTTAACACATGGGACCGGTATTCAGTAGGTCCCAGGAGGTGGAGCCTAGAGAGAGGGAGACAGGGAGTGACAATAGTGTCAGGCAGATGGTGTGAGGAGAGCACATGCAGATGCAGGGGACCCTGCGGCTGTAACTGGAGGGCACCTCTTAGGAGAGGGGTGACCCAGGCTCTGAAGGGGGTTACTCCAGGACTGGTTGGAGCCAGCTGGAGGCCCAGGTCACCACCGGCATATCAGAGCCGAGGCAGCTAGCAAAAAGTCCAACCCTAACTACAGACCGGCTAACTGAAGACCGGCAAGCTGAGGGCCCGACGCAAGGGAGCCACAGCACCCCTAAAGAAGCCCAACATCAGTCCCGCAGCTGGGTCCACGACACCGACAAGTAAGAGAGGTAACAGACCCTGAGGACTAGAGACTTGGCTCAAGAGGGGCAAATACAGACAGAGACAGAGGCACAGGACCAGGAACGCCATACTAAAGGCACCATTGCCAGACTCTCGAAAGTCCTCCAAGATCTGCGGCTACCAAACCTGTTCAACCAGACTGTAGTGTGTACCTTAACATGTGCCCGGTACCAGTAAAGAACTGTTTGAGCTAATCTGGACTCTGTCTCAGTTATTCGCCGCCCGGAGAGCTTCTACAACATCACAGGACTACTACTCCCCTCATCCACCCCGCTGCCCTGAGGTAAAGATCCACCTGTGGGAAGCTGTACTTCCAAAGCTGAATTATCCGAGTACCCCCTACCCTGTCGACAGACTCAATAATACTCCTACTTCGTCCCTCTCCACAATACATGTAGCGGCCAGCTTACTGCTAATTTACTGAATTTAAACAAAATTGCTATCAATAGAATACATTTTTTTTAATAATTAGAAGGAGACTTAAATTCCACTTTAAAAAATTTGCTCATCAGTAGCGAGAGCGGAAGTATGAATTGATATGTTTATTTTTTTTCAATAGAGCACAAAAGGGGCATTCTTACTTTTTAGGTGGCACATATTTGGTGTAAGGGCTCACTTGGTAAGGCTAGGGTCACACTTGAGCCATTGCAGCGCTAATAGCTACTGTTTTTCATAATTCCAAATAAACGCTAGCGTTAATACTTCCATAGACTCCCATGCAAAAAATGCATGGTCAAAATGCAACACTTTTGACACTATGTGTTTTTGCTAAAGCACCCAAAAACGTGGTAAGCAACGTTTTTGGGGGCGTTTGCAAAAACACTTGTTTTTTTAACATGGGAGCCTATGGTAAATGTATGCTTTAATGCATGGTACATATATGTACCATGCGTTAAACTATGCGTTAATGCTAGTGTTAAAATGGCATAAAAATGGCAACAGAAAAAAACTGCAACCGTTAACGCTGGCGTAAAAAAAACAGCCTCCCAAGAGTGACCCTAGTCTTAGCCTCAGGTCACACTCAGTGCCGCCCCTGTGGCAGCCGCATTGCGGTACAGCAGAGCTCAGCCTGCTGTAACCGCCGGCGGTACCGTCGGGAACTTCGGGTGAACGCAGCCCTTAGTTACCCGATGTGTACCATAGTTACTGCCACACACAGACCTGGCCGGACTGTGGTAATCCTGAGCACAGAGAAAAACGTAAACTTTTTTTTGGACTAAGTCCAAAAAACGCCCAGGACCTCAGGGGACACTATTGGCACCCTTAAAAAAAAACAGATCCATTTTTCTAAGGGTTTAAAAAAGCGGATTGGGATGTGTGACCCTGGCCTAAGAGAGCTATTGTCACTCTCCTACATGCATCTTCTGATTCTCCAGGGTATCTCCTTGTATAATGTCTCCTTCATTGTAAGGCCCAGGGCCAGGTCATGCGGTATAAACATAATCCATATATAGATGTCAGAGCTGCTTCATTGACTCTAAACTAGATCTTAATGACAGAGCATAAAAACATCAGTCTGTGCAAGTGTAAAACGCTTCATTGTACTGAATTCTCAAATATATTATCTGCAAAAGGAAATATTAACAAAGAGCAAACATAATGAGGTAGCTGACAGTTCTGCTACATCTTAAAGGCACATGCAGTACAACTTTGGGGAATTATAAAAGCAGCATATAATAACACACATGAATAATAATCAGGTAACTTGCTTGCAGAGATGAAGGTGGGAATAGCACCAGTATTAGCATAGGTGACAGCTACCCGTATTAGCAGAGTTGAGAGTACAATAGCATCAGAATTTCCAAGACTGAGCTATGATGTAGTTGCAGTAGACTGGAGAGATGATTAGAGAACTCACTGGAGGTGAAAGAAGTGAATGATAAAGCAATCTCCTGTAAACCTGTAAACCGCATGAATACTCTGGCACATATGGGTGCTTGAGTCATCCTTAAAAGACCTTGGAGATGACTTCAGAGATGCTTGCCAAGTTACTAGAGTAACCAAAAATGTACTAATACACAGAAGGCCAGCCATAGGAGAAGGAAGCAAGGACTAGCACTGGAGCCAGGATAGGTGGGTGAGTAACAGGTGTGTAAAAACTACTAGAAAAAAAGCAGCATCAAAAAACCTTACCATCAATGCCAAAAACAGAAACCAAGAGCACTTACAGGATGCAGTCAGAGCCCAAATGTGAAGCAAGCCCAGCTGCAGGCTGATAAATCATCTCTACCAGCAAGATGTGGGAGGCGACCTGCCATGCATACACTGGGCCCGCTTAAAGCACCATTCACACTGGTACATATGATGCAGAGTGTCTGAAAGCTACCCAACCGCTCCGCTGCCTGAGCATTGGGCCGCACAGTACGATGCTTCTGCACCACTAGATGAATGGCGCCCCTATGGGCCCAACTGCACCCTGGATGGATAAAAAAGTGCAAAAGTTTTGTATATGCTAAATAAAAAACCTTTATAAATGGGATTTTGGTTCATGTATTGGCCCAAGACATTTATCATATAAAAAACTTTTGCACTTTTTTATCCATCCAGGGTGCAGTTGGGCCCATAGGGGCGCCATTCATCTAGTGGTGCAGAAGTATCGTACTGTGCGGCCCAATGCTCAGGCAGCGGAGCGTTTGGGTAGCTTTCAGACACTCTGCATCATATGTACCAGTGTGAATGGTGGTATATGCAAGCCCAGTGTATGCATGGCAGGTCGCCTCCCACATCTTGCTGGTAGAGGTGATTTATCAGCCTGCAGCTGGGCTTGCTTCACATTTGGGCTCTGACTGCATCCTGTAAGTGCTCTTGGTTTCTGTTTTTGGCATTGATGGTAAGGTGAGTAACAGGTGTGTCTCAATATAACTGTGAGATTTAAAATAGTCAAAGTTGCATTATTACTGTCTAGGGAACAGTATTATTTTGAAGGGGTCACAACAGTATGTAGTGGTACAAAATGAGCATTATTGATGTTTAGGGGAAACAAAGATGGGTATTATTAATGTATGGGACACTAAGAAGATAACTTTTTGCCACTATTATCATTGGGGGCACAACAACTGTCTGTGTCACAATATGAGGCACTATTTGTTACTATTATTTTTGTAGACACTATCTGGCATTACTGTTTTAAGGGTTGCTGTCTGTAACTTTGTTGTGTTATGTTCAGCTTTGTACCCGTGCACATTGCATGCAAGGTAGTGCCGCAGTTTGTCTCGTTTAGATTATGGGGTCATACCCTCTACTTATGCAACCCTCCCCCATTGGCCTTAGGCGCTTTTGTTCTCTGTTAGCAGGTTCCGACTTGCCTATTCAAAAGGTTTTAAAGCCAAAGAGAGGCAGAGACTGAGTGTAGTTTCTCAGTAAAGAGACACTCCTCGACGTGGCTACTGGGCGGTTATGGATATGGCCATATTTATATGCCAAGTGTGTAATTTTTTATATGTAACTCCAACCCCACTACCTTTAGGAGCTATTGTTCTCTGGTTGCAGGTTCCTACTCACCCATTCAAAAGGTTATTCAATCCAAAGAGAGGCAGTGATGAGTGTAGGTTCTCAGTAAAGAGACACGCCTCGACGTGGCTACCGGGTGGTTATGGATATGACCATATTTATATGCTAAGTGTTTCATTTTTATATATATCACCTTAGCTATAGTGCTAGTCCATTTACTTGTATATTCATTATTGCGTATCTTAGTACTGTGTGCAACTTTTTGTCTTTTAATTTACACAGGGCCCCACTTTCTCTAAAACAACTTTGCCTAGATATGGGCACCTGATAGATGGTAGAGCCAACCCTGCCTCCGATTGCTCACCTTAATCTATCCACAAGAATGTCATAGCATGGATCCCAATCATCCAGTGGCTCTCGGGGATCCCACAAGCTTTAGCTTTATACTATGGACCTCACCCTTCAACATATTGGAGTTTCGCCTGCAGGTGAACATACTCTTTAAATTAATTGATTTTAGGATGTAAGAATCCTTTAATTGTCACTAGTACGTTCCAGACTACATTGAATTCCATTTCCTGTTCTATAATTGACTCCTTTGATGTCTCCTTTATCGCCATCATTGTCTGGATGCCCTTGAGATCTTCTTCCCGGATATTTCTATTACTCGGTGTATCGGTTTCTTCCTCTGTCGCAGCCTTGTGCCAGGATTTGCAGACACTGGAATTGGAGTGTTTGTTAAACAGATCTGATAACAGGACGGGACATTACAATTAGCATTCAGGCAGCAAATAACACAAGGTCGTGTAGACGGCGACTCTCATTATCTTCTCTTCTTCTCTGCCAAGTCCGCTGTGCCTTGTAGAGTTAGCAGCATCTTGTCACATTAAGAAGGGTGCTGTCATGTTCGCACGGTGTCCCAAAGTGGATGTATCTCGGTACATGGTCTCCTTTGTTATATTAGGTGCTATGTCTTAGGAATTCAACAAACGGAAGAGCGGATGACAAGGTGACAGAAGAAGTTTAAACATATATTCTTCATTCGACTCTGTCATGAGCAACCATTGTCAGTGGCGTAACGTGAAGCTCATGGGCCCTGATTCAAAAGCTCCAACTGAGCCCCCAATTACTGCAAATCTTTAATAGCAATAGTCTTTTTCTATAGGCCAAAAGGGACTTTGGGCCCCCCCCCAAAGCTCCAGGGCCCAGGTGCGATTGCATCCATTGCCCCCATTGTAGATACGCCTCTGACCATTATAATAAGACATAGTGGAGACCAAGTCTATTATCAGGGCCTTCCTTGTTGGATAGTAACACCGTGTCTCCTACCACTGTATACTCTCATATACTGCCCATATATCTTGAACTAATCTTAAGCGCAATTTGGTATGATGACTAATAGTGCCTTTCGTTGGCTATATAAAACTGCTAATCAGTGCTGGAGGTCAAAAAGAATACACTGCATCATGTCAGATTAGAAGGGCCATACAATGCCATATTAAACATTGTTATATAATGCTCAAGTAATGCCAAATAACAAGAAACCTGATAATACTGGTTACCAATCTGGGTGTTACATGTCAAATTAAGTGTTCATGTCCGCAGGGATGGTTTATGCACCTTGTGTGTCTAAGGCTGCTTTACCGATAGCACAGGGCAATGGAATAACTTGAAGGTTGTGGCTTCAAATCTAAAATTTTCAACAAGGCTCCAAACTGTTATATGTCTTTAATTGTCTCTTTATCTTCTCATATGGGCTAAAGGGACATTTGAGCTGCCATATGCCTCAGGGATAGATGCTATCCTACAACCCTCTATAAAATTCAAGAATGCGCACATAGGGTGATATCTTCTTGAAGAAGGACAAAAAGGTTATACAAAGAGGCTGCTCACCTGATGTAGTTGTGAAAACCCACAACTGGTAATGATCGCTCAGATACAAGTAGCTGCTGCAGGACCGTACTCTCCACAGATCCCTGTGGCATAATCAGCTCCAGGACACAGTACCTCGAGGTCCGCGCTGCCACTTCAGAAAGGGACAAAAGAAGCCAGTACAAGAGAATGCCTGGATCAATGATTCTTCTTTATTGTCCTACGCGTTTCAGAGTTATCTCCCAACTCCTTCATCAGGAATGTCATTCCCTGATGAAGGAGTTGGGAGATAACTCTCAAACGCGTTGGAACGCGGTGTCAATAGGAATAACATAGCTGAGGCCAGCAAAATCTGGGGAAATGAACTACCTAAGATGCTAGGGTTTGTCTGAAATCATAAGTGGCATCTTGGCAGTATCACGGTACCATGCATAGTTGACCCATATTTCTGTGTGTGTCATCAATGTTTTGACCCTTAGACTTTCTTGTATATGTATGGGTTAATGCAGCTTGAGGAAGCCAGTGTGTTGAAACGTTAAAAACCCATATGTACCCGACCATAAAGTGAGAAATTCTCATATCGGCAGTGCCTTTGACTGTTTTACATAGTTGATTCCTTGTTTATATTAGGGTGGATCCCATCCCCAAAGACAGGACGCCATCTACGAATCTGGTGCACTAAACATGAAAAAATGTAAGTTGCAACACTTAAGCCCCAGCTCCTTCTACAGTTTAGCAATAACAATAAATATATTGGTCATGGTCTATAGACGAGACTGGACCTTCACAATTTGATATTTACATGTCCAACCCAAGATCCCAAGATCCCAAGATGAAGGAATCCTGGGAGCCAGATATGGAAGTCTACTTGGAACTTCCGTTTGGCGTCTAAATCGCCAGCCATGGGAAAATTTTGGCCTCTATTACCAACATGAAAAGATCTTGCTGGTGACATCTTGTCACGTCCCATATGATGATAATCTCTTTTATAATCCATTAGTATTTACGACTCGTATATGATTCATATTTCACATAATTTATGGGACTTCCATCCTCCCTATGGGACTTTTTGCACTGTGGTTCACCCTTGGGAAATATTTTTCAAAATCCCCTCTTTCTTGGGAACATCCTTCATTCCTCTCGAGTGTCCCTTAACTATACTGCCAGTTTCTCGTGACACGGCTACAAAGGAGTCAATTCAACCCCCCAGCAACTCGTATTAAACAGGAAGACGCAGCTTGGTCCTAATCCCTTAATATCCTCCCTACAAATTTGACATTTCTGTCTGTTTAATGTTTGTGCCAAGAATAGTTTCCCATATGCGAGCTGTGAAATCTGTATCAGATCGAGGAGGGGGATATGTATCCTGTTTCACATTGCAGGCAAAACATGTGAGATATACCTTGGAAGGGGGGAACTCCTTGGCGCTCTGAACAGAGATGAATGAATCAATGTGACCATAACTAATGTATTTTGTTATGAATTTCCCCCAAATTTTCGATTCGGATTAATCTGATATTTTTCGGGTTCGATTCAACATTTTGCTCACTTCGGGAACCAAGGAGGCGTGAAAATAATAAAACACACTATACTCACATGTCCTGGGCCCCTAACCATCCTTATGCAACCTTCACTTTCAGGTCCTCTTCCGCAGCTCTATGGTTCTTCTCAGTGGCGTAACTTGAACTTCATGGGCCCCCTAGGCTCCAGGGTAACCCATGCACCTGTTAAAGTTACACCCCTGGTTCTTCTAATGCTGAGACCAATAATTGGTCTAAAGTCATCAGATGGGAAAGGAGAAAGAGCAAGACACAAAATGTCAATGAAGTATGTAACCTCCCCCCTACACATACACTAGATCATGTGAGGCCAATCACTGGCCTCGGTGCTAGATGGTAGAGGCGGAAAAAAACACAACAGGTATGAAAGATCATGGAGCTTTGGCGGTGGCTGCATAATATGATGTTAAATATAATGTATTTTATTATTTCATAACTCCTCAGCTCTTTTTCTTAACATTTTTTTATGAAACAATTTTATTAACAAAGCCCCATCCCTATCTCTAAAGGTACCGTCACACAGGGACATATCGCCGGCGATGTTGCCGGCGATCGCGGGAGCGAGCATCCCTGACAACATCGCCGGTGAGATGTCTGAGCAACTTACCGGCGATGTCGCCGGCTAGTTGCCGCGCCTATCTCTCGCTGGGTTGCCCAGCAACCCAGCGAGCGATAACTCGCAATGTTGTAGATAGGCGGAATCGCCCGCAACATTGCAGGTTGCCGCGTTACACAGGGCGATCAGGCATGATCGCCTGACCAACATCGCCAGGTTTACGAACATTGTTGGGAAACCTGGCGATGTTACTCAGGCGATTTTACCCCTGATTATCGCCCTGTCACACGAGGCAACTCTCCGGCGATGTCGCCGCAACCTGGCCACGCCCCTCACTTGCCGGCAACATCGCCAGCGATATGTCCCTGTGTGACGGTACCTTTAGTCTAACCTAATCAGCCTAAATCCAAGCCCCAAACCTAAGCTCGTGTAATTCAACAAGTCGCTACAAGGTTGTGAAGGCACCAAGATGATATCTTTGTGCAAAGAGGCACGACGGACATCCCTAAGCAGTGCTTGAACGCTTACGGGAGAACGGTTTGACTCTCAATGAGATAAGACGTGAATTTCAAATGAGTTAAATGGCTTTCATGGGCCAAGTACTGTCAGACAAAGATCAGAGCTATTTATGATCCCACAAATCCTGAAAACCCATCAAAAGTGAACATTGAACGGTTTTCTTGAGTTAGTAAATTGCTATGTAAAATGAATCTCAGATACGACAACTGTCAGCGACCCCCTGAGATAATAATAATAATCATTTGTATTTCTGTAATGCCAACATATTCCACAGCACTTTACAATTCACAGGGTACGTATACAAACAAGAAAAGACTTTACAGCATAACACTTAGTTCCACGCATACCAAGAGGAGTAACAATAATACAAAATGTAAACAATAAAAATAAAGTGCTTGTATTGCATAGCCCAGCCATCAGTATATTAAATAGGGACATTTACATAATGCTTCTTGAACAAGTACAGGCACAAAGAGCTACACACTGAGTATGTTGAAGAGAGAACAGGAGATAGTTAGATGAGTGAGGTGATAAGCCAGCCTAAATAAATCTGTTTTTAGTGCACACTTGAAACTATGGGTATTGAGAATTAACTGGATTCTCGGGGGTAGCGCATTCAAGGAAACTTGTGCACCATGAGAAAAGTCCTGGAGACTGGAGGGGGAGGGTCAGATTGTAGATAATGTCAGCCTTACAATACTCCTAATAGTAAAAATAAATTTTATTTGTATAGCGCCAACATATTCCACAGCATGTTACAATTCACAGGGTACGTATACAAACAAGAAAAGAGTTTACAGCATAACACTTAGTTCCACGCATACCAAGAGGAGTAACGGTAAATCAAAAGGTAAGCAATAAAAATAAAGTGCTTGTATCGCATAGTCAAGCCATCAGTATAATAAATAGGGACATTCACATAATGCTGCTCGAACAAGTACAGATCTGTACACATACAGGCACAAAGAGATACACACTGAGTATGTTGAAGAGAGAACAGGAGATAAATGAGTGAGGTGATAAAGAAATGTGTTTTTAGCGCACACTTGAAACTATGGGTATTGGGAATTAACCGGATTGTCTGGGGTAGCACATTCAAGAAAACTAGTGCAGCACGAGAAAAGTTCTGGAGACTGGAGGGGGAGGGCCGGATTGTAGATAATGTCAGCCTTATAATACTACAAATAGTAATAATACATTTTAATTATATGGCTCCAACATATTCCACAGCGCTTTACAATTAGATCGTTAGCAGAACAAAGAGGACATGTAAATTGGTAGAAAGAGCTGAGGGAGGAGATTTAGGGCAGTACAGAACTGACTAGAGCTTTATATAAGAGTGATAAGTTTATAATGGATTCTGCAGCAAATGGGTAACCTCCCATTGGAAACATTTCAACAGGGTGACGGCATCAATGTAGCGGTTGGACAAAAATATGATCCCGGCTATAGATTTAATGATAGACTGGGGAGAAGAGAGTTTAGTAAGTGGGAGATCGATTAGTAGAGAATTGCAATTGTGCAGACAAGAGTGAATACATTAGAGTTTTTGCAAAGTCAAAGGTAAGAAACGTTAGAATTCTAGAGATGTTTTTAAGTGAGTGATTGGATGTGAGGGGTGAAGGAGAGATCTGACTCAAATATGACCCCAAGTTAGTGGGCATGCTGTTGGGGAATAATGGTACATATGGAAATGGCAATTTTAGGTAGGTTGTCAGTCATTTTCTAATGTTGGAAAACTTTTGTTTCCCGGCTGCAGTTTCATACAAAAAAGGCTTTACTCACTCTCTTCGGGTCCAGCACTGAGTTGTCACTCCTGTCTGATATTGGTTGCAGTGCCGACATCACATCAAGATTTTAGAGGTTCTGTCACACAATGTAGTAAAGGAAGCCAGGTAGCAGGATAGTAAGTTGGGCAAAAAGTGAACAGGGGAACTAGTGTGACCCATAGAGTGGGGATCCGTGGCTCTCTTTGTTCCAGGAATTACCTCAAAAGGTGAGGATGTCCGGGCCTACACCATTGCCCTTTGCTCCTGAACAGTCCTAGGATAAGTCCCCCTCACCTCCACCCATGGACCAGGATGCACAGCAACTCCTACAAAAGGAAAACTCCAGGCAGGAACAGCAGGAAGACATTAGCACACACTGCACTAAGTTTTTACACCACACAGTCTTGGCAGAGACTAAAACTCTATCAGCGACATCAACTGGTGAAAGAGGGAACTATATAAAGGCTGGGGGAGTGGACAACTATGTTAGCTGACACACCCAGCAGCAGCAGCTCACCTGCCCCTGGAGAGCCATAATCCCATAGACAGCAGCAGCTTCTGACACTAACACTGGATGTGCCATTTACACTACTGCATAGTTTTTCACAAGGACTGCAGAGCAGTCAACAAGTGACAGGTTTATATCATCAACTGAGCCTAGTTATTGGCATGACCTCAGCGCTGCAGACAATAACACACTCGGAGCAGTGACGAGGACTCAGCACTAGACCCAATGAGGGTGATTAAAGCAGAGTTTGTTTTCTTTAAATCAAACTTCAGTTGGGGGAAAGAGGTTTTCCAAAACTGGAAATCCTATTAAACTTACAAATCACATTTCAAGTACGTGGGGACCTGCTGAAAAATATGCATTTTAATGTTTAGCCCACGTGTCCCCTATTCATTTGATAAGGATAAATTGCTAATCCCGAGGACAAGGCTCAATAGTGCCAAAACTGGAGCATCATATTGAATGGAGAGGAGTACAGCAAGAGCACTTGGTTATTTCTGGCAGACTCATGGACAATGAAGGGAGCATAGGCTGAACATGCTCTATTCTTAGGGCTCCAGAGCCCCATTCCCTGATATGCCAGAGGTACCAGTAGTTGGACTCACAGCTATCGGCAAATTATTTTCTACTGTCACATGCTGAAGCTGCTGTTGCTTTCTATGTGTGGTGTGTGGCTCTGCAGGTGGAGGTGTGTCAGGTGACCATGCACTTGGCCTTAATATAGCCTCCTCTTCCTCCAGCTGATGATAGAGTTTCACTGTGCCTTTGACCTTTTGAGTTGAAGACGTCTTTGCACTTTCTGAAGCTTCTTGGTGTTTTTCCTTTGGAAGTTGCTGTTTATCCATGCCTGTGGTGGGAGGTTAGAGGGAGTAGCACAGGGCTGGTTGAGGAGTAGAGGGCAATGGTGGTGGCCCAGACCTCCTCACCATCAGAGGTACCTCTGGGTACAGAGCTAGCCAGAAACCCCAGTCCAGGGCCAGACTAGCTACCCAGGTTTCTTTGCCCATTACTATCATCCTGCTTTAATAATAATGAGCAGGTGTGCTCACCACTGCTTGATACTTGCTTGGGTACGCATGATGCTGGGCCAAGTATCGCAGGTGCTCGGATGTGTTGTTCATGAAAGATCAAACACAATGTATTGTGCAGCGTGAAGCCTGCTCATCATTCCCCATCACTAACTGACTACCATTATACTCGTTACTCGAGTCGAACGTTTGACCAGCTTGTTTCATGTACCAAGCACTTGAGCATGTTAGTGCTTGCTCATCATTACTCTCTAATGAACTGAAGAGATGTTTTTTTCCTGTGCCACATTTCTACTTTTACATTGATCCTCCAGAACTAACCCAACTTATTGTTGATGCCATTGATGTGAGTTAAGTCAACACACCATGAGTGCAGAGCCATTCAGAATGCCAGCAGACCTACAGCCATGTTACCTCTTGCAAAAAAGTGGAGTTATTTCTACCACGTCAACACCAACACACCGACACAGTGCTGAGTCATCAGAGAGCGAACAAATGCCTTGTTTAAGTGGCAGCCATGCTTGCCTCTATGACAGCTAGCTGATTATCACACCTTATACAATGGGGGTCAGCACCTGGGTCATCACAGATCAGCAGTTCCCACTAGAGCACAGTTTGTACAGCAAAGTAGTTTTCCATCTCCAGAATCACTGGGTAAGTCTCTCTCCTGTAGAGTGTAAGCTCTTATGGTCTGTGAGGTCCTCTCTTTCTCTCAATCCTGTAGAGTGTAAGTTCTTATAGTCAACAGTGTTCTCTCTCTCCTGTAGAGTCTAACCTCTTAAGGGTATGTCTCACATACCGAGATCGCTAACGAGATCGTTACTTTTGTGACGCAATAGCGATCTCAGCAACGACATCGCTACGTGCGACAGGGTGTAACGATCTGGTCCCCTGCTGCGAGATCGGCAATCGTTACACAGCCTCCTGGTTCATTTTTTGGTCGTTGCGCTCCCGCTGGGAACGCTGTATCGCTGTGTTTGACACCTTACCGACGATATCGTTGGCAACACATAATGAGATACGTAGGCGTGCACGCATGTGAGAAGGAAATACAACGACTGAACAATATCGTTGAAGAAATCGCTAGGGTGGACATATCGTTGTATAGATCGGCGTGTTTGAATACCAAGTAGCGATACCGATAATGACTCATCAGCGATCCCGGGAGCCATGTCGTTATCGGGATCGCTACTGCGGTCGTTACGTCTGACCGGGCCTTTATGATCAGTGATGTCCTTGCTTTCTCTCCATCTCTCCTTTAGAGTGTAAGCTCTTATGATCAGTGGGGTCCTCTCTCTTTCTACTGTAGAGTGTAAGCTCTTATGGTCTGTAAGGTCCTCTCTTTCTCTCTCCTGTAGAGTGTAAGCTCTTATAGTCAACAGCGTTCTCTCTCTCCTGTAGAGTCTAAGCTCATATGATCAGTGATGTCCTTGCTTTCTCTCCATCTCTCCTTTAGAGTGAAAGCTCTTATGGTCCGTGGGGATCCTCACTCTCTACTGTAGGGCATAAGCTCTTATGATCAGTGGGGTCCTCTCTCTTTCTACTGTAGAGTGTAAGCTCTTATGATCAGTGGGGTCCTCTCTCTCTACTCTAGAGTGTAAGCTCTTATGGTCAGTGGGGTCGTCTTGCTCTCTACTGTAGAGTGTAAGCGCTTATGATCAGCAGGGTTTTGTCACGTGTACTCTGCTCTGCAGTCTCTGCGAACTGCTCTGCAGTAGCTGTCCATGGTATTAGCTGGTTGTGGCTCTCCAGGTGAGCTACTGGTGTGTGTGTCAGGTAATGCGGTTATCCACTCCTCCAGCCTTTAAATAATCCCATTACTCATCAGCTGGTGTCACTATAAGAGTTTGTTTGCTCTTTAACCTGTGAGCTGTGTTATGCTGGGTGCAGTTTCTGCTGGAGTTTTCAGAGGCTGCCTTTTCCTTTGAGTTGCTGTTCCTATCTCAATCCCTGGGTGGAGGTGAGGGGGTTATAGCTAGGACTGGTCAGGAGAAGGGCAAGGGTGGAGGCCCAGACATCCTCACCTTTAGCCCCTCACTGTCATCCTGCTTCCATATATCTTCTTTTGTTATAGCCACCCATGACAGGTTCTCTCTTTCCTGTAGAGTGTAAGCTCTTATGGTCTACAAGATCCTTACACTCGCTGCCTGTATAGTGTAAGTTCTTATGGTCAGCAGGATCCTCTCTCCTCTGTACAGCGTAAACTCTTATGGCTAGTGGGGTTCTCTCTCTCGCCTGTAGAGTGTAAGCTCTTATGGTCAGTGGTCTCCTCACTCCCTCTACTATAGAGCACTCTTATGGTCAGTGAGGTCCTCTCTCTCACCTGTAGGGCATAAGCTCTTATGGACAGTGGGGTACTCTCTCTTGCCTCTGGGGTATAAGCTCTTATGGTCAGTGGAGTCCTTTCTCTTGCTTGTAGACTGTAAGCTCTTATGGTCAGCAGGGTCCTCTCTCTGTCCCATAGAGTTTAAACTCTTGTAGTAAGTGGGGTTTCTAACTCTCTGTCCCATTGAATGTAAGCTCTTGTGGTCAGCAGGGTCCTTTATCTCTCTCTCTCTTGCAGAGTGTAAGATCTTTTGGTCACTAGGGTCGTCTCTCTCCTGTAGAGAATAGTCTCTTATGGTCAGCAGTGTCCTCTCTCTCTCTTCTGTAGAGTGTAAGCTCCTATGGACAGCAGGGCATTCTCTCACTTGTATAGTGTAAGCTCTTATGGTCAGCGGGGTCCACTCTCTCTTCTGTATAGTGAAAGCTCCTATGGTCAGCAGGGTATTCTCTCTCGTAGAGGGAAAGCTCTTATTGTTAGGGGAAGTCTTCTCTCTCTCTTCTGTAGAGTGTAAGCTCTTATGGTTATCAGGGTCTTCTCTTCTGTAGAGTGTAAGCTCCTATCTAGAATTGAATGATGGGATAGTCACCTGTTACCATACTGAGTATGGTACTTACGCATATGAAGTCAGATAAGAACTTTGACCATGTGATGTAGTGTGGAAGGTCACACAGGCATAGACCAAGGGAGACAGATTCTACACAACCCCCTTCTTGGAGTGGTGCAATAGCGCAGAGACTGCTTTCACATTTCAGTCAGTGCAGGTTCCTATATAAAGCATGCAGTTGAGATGAATTTGACATCTGAGGCTGCGCAGCGATTGAGATAATAAAGTTCTTAGTGTAATGAAGCGAGTTTTGTCATTGTGAATGTTGACTATGCAGAATGTAGCAACCGATGACAAACTCATCTCAACTGCAGCACTCTGTATAGACAATGGATAGGATGACAAAGGCTGCTCTGTCCTCTCCCGAGGCTCTTCATCTCTCCCCTTTTTAAGGGGAAAAACAAATAATGGGAAGTGGTCCCAAAGGTTAAAAGAAAAAACGAATCCTGTGTAATAAAAATAATAAAAAATAACCACGCATACATTATAAGAAACTTTGCATTTTTTACATTCTTGCTATGCACTCCTAGGGTTAGGGCCACAGTGTTGCTTTAGACCAGGGCCAGGGATAGGGTGAGGCTTAGAGTAAGGGTAATAAAATAGTTCCCTAAAAAACACAAAAATGCATTAAAAATAAAGTAAAAGAAAGAAAAGATAATAATTATGATGTGACAACCGGTTATGTTGTAAATGGCCAGTATGTATTGTATCAGCGAAGGTCTGCTCCAATGTGAATCTGGAATGGTTTCTCTGGGACTTGTTGTTCTATTTGGTTCTTAGCATATGCTGGGCCAGTTTCACAGGATGGTCAGACGTGATGGGTAGGACTGGCCATACACATACCTCCCATGGGTGTCTCTCATCAGATATCAGGTGGCTGGTTTTGGGTCACATGATCTTTGATGTCAGCCAGGTCCTGAAAGCACAGACTTGCTGTGCAGCACATGGTGGAGAGACCATGTGTGAGTGAAGCCGAGACCCTGACAGCTATTGTGGGAGCATGATCTCTGGAGAGGTGTGCCTGAACCTACTGTGAGGTAGGTGGACATTTGTCTTTTGTTAAGCTGCTGGAGTCCTCTTATTTATGTTGTAGGTTGCGGTTTATGGAAATATAAATAAACCATATAAACATTTAATTGAAGAATCATGTCCTGCGGCTATCTATGTGAGCGGCAAATTGAGTGAGTACCCCATTATAGTGAATGTTATATCACATAATGGTACCTTTACACGCCGCTACCGAGAGGTAGAAACCACCAGGTGTCGGAGACAATTGTACCTTTTACCTTCAAAACACCGCGAGGTAGCGGCGTGTAATTCAGGTTGTCCCTCCCTGTCTCTTTGGATACCTGTCTTTCAGCCGTGCTCAAAAACAAGCAGGTATAACCCCTATGGTAGCGGCGTGTAATTGGGGCACAGGTACGGTATGTGAGTTCCCTGGGGCGTGCTTGAGCGTCATGTATACCATGCCCCATCAGCTATCATTGGTGGGGACTACTGTGTACCCATTGGATGTCGCTGCACAGGGCGGCATATTTAACGAGCTGACCAGTCACACTACACATTTGCTATAGCATAATGTATTAGGCAGCCTCCCTGCGCTGGCTGGCCAATCATGATGTTATTGCATTGTCCTATCACCGTACGAGCGCCGCGTAATACACAACTCTGTCAAGCCTATGTAGTTACGGCGCACAATATGTACGCCCAGATTCCCTTGTAGTAGCGGCGTGTAAATCAGGGAAGGTGCTCCTCAGAAGGTAACCTGCGGCACCCGTCGGCACTTCCAGGGAACGAAAATACCTTCTGTGGAGCACCTTGTAGCAGCGTATAATTGAGGTATCAGGTACCGTTAGGTACCGTTGAAACGCGCGCGTGCACGTGCGATATCCGGTGGCTTCTACCTCTCGGTAGCGCCGTGTAAAGGTACCATAATGTATTACTTTTTTATAACTGTATGCCGGATTTCAGCAAAAAGCAGAAATTAGCAAGGGGGTCAAAGGGCAAACTATAATTGCATCAGTATGTTCTAAATGTACAATATATGTGCTTGGGGGATAACAGGTTCAATACTGTACTGGTAGAATGGATTCAGAGAAAGCTATCAGACCACGGGCTAGGGAATGTAAAATCTTTGCCTTGCCCCATGGCGTTGACAACCCACACTATACCCAGGGCCGGAACTACAACAGGTGCAGGGGTTGCAATCGCACCTGGTCCCAGGAGCCTAGGGGACCAAAAGAATCTCACTGGCCTATAGAGAAAGACTTGCTATTAAAGATTTGCAGTCATTGGGGGCTCCATTGGAACTTTCGCTTCGGGGCCCATGAGTTTCAAGTTGCGCCACTGGCTATGCCAATACGTGGAACCTACAAACGTAATAGATGCACTTCAAGAAGAGGTGAATATTTGCTTATTGTTGCTGAAGTTCCTGCAATGAGGTCATGAAAGGCCGAAGAACTTTCTTGAGGAGATCCTGAAATATCACAGTTAAAACGACGACGTGTAAAGCTGGGGCCATGGATTCATTGAGATCCAACCTGTCAAAGAGTTAAACATGAGATGTTTTGAAGGCAATTAGTTTTGAGTGGAAACCGAAATTACGAAGACAAACCCTGCAATTAGCTGAACAGAGTTATTAAGACATGGTGCGTACCAAACAACTGTTACGTGAAAAGGTTTGGTGGTCAGGAATTGACAAGGATGCAGAACGTATAATCTTGTCATGTTGGATCAGTCAGCGGGTGGGCGCGAAACCTAAACCAAGCCAAGTCTATTCCTTAATGGTCCATGAGAAGATCTGTCTGTTGATCCGTGTGATATCCCATCTGGACACCACCTGTTAGTAGTTGAGGATTGTCGCTCACGGTGGTAAGAGGATGTAATTCTCACTAAAGAAATGTCCTCATATGTAATTGGTAAGATGGGGTCGGGGTGTATCTTTGCTTTTCACAGTTTGCCCTATCATTAGTGATAATGATACATACTTCACTTCCGAAAAATTCAAGTATTATTTTTAAGTCAAATGCCAGTGACTATCTACAAACACCCCCATATTGGCCACAGCTAATGGAGAAGTGGAACATCAGAACTGGACTCCATCTGTCACGTGCTGACTGCTCTGCAGTCCATGTGAAAAGCTCTCTGTAGTTTAAATAATTAAATTTCCTTTGGCACATTCAGAGTTAATATGTAGAAGCTGCTGTATTGCTGTTTATGTGTAGGTGGCTCTGCAGGTGGAATATTGTAGGCTCCTCAGGTGACCACGCCCCTGGCCTTTAAATAGTTCCCTTTTCCACCAGCAGATGTTTCTGATAGAGTTCAGTCTCTGCGAGACCTGGAGCTGAGAAGACTTGTATGTTTTATGCTGACACCTTCTTGGTATTTTCCTTCTGTTGGGGGTTGCTGTGCTTTCCGGTCCGTGGGTGGAGGTGAGGGGGTCAGCCTAGGGCTCGTCAGGAGCAAAGGGGCAATTGCTCACTTGTAGAGAAGAGACTAGAGATGATTGGATCTACCGCCATGACATGACCTCAGATGTCTTGCATGTTGTGCCATTACTTCGGTGACATTATAATGTCCTGACGTCACGATATGTTCTGTGCGCGGGCATCTATTGTTTCTTCACGCCAGAAATCATGGCCTGTAATGATTTTGCCAAAGAGAATCCACACAACAGGGAAAGGGGAAAAGAATAGGTGCAACAACCAAGCCGATGGGTTGCAGGACAGGTGAGGTGAGTATTGCTACTTTACGTTTAACCTTTAGACTTCAGAATTTTTGAGCAGCAAATAACTAATAAATATGTTTTCTGGAAGATATATGACTCGCCCAGGGTTATACGGGGACTCGGGTGTCTGAGCCCTCTGCTGCGGTTGGGATGTCACTGGTGGCCGGCCCAGACCCGTGGTCCTAGAGGTCAACAAAAAGGGGAATAAAGATCAAAGTTCACGTGACGCCACCCGCAGATTCTGGTGATTAAGCACCAATGCCGCTTCAGACCTCCAGAGAGCGATGGTCCAGCAGCCGAGATGGTACAGCTCCCTGCAGGTGGAGCTGGCCCTCCAGGGCAGGGATGTACCTGTGGTGATGGAAGTGCTGATGATGGAGATAAACAAGTTGCAATGCAGCAGTGAAAAAAGCACAAGAGACTCTGTCACTCTACACGGGTACTTTACTGGAACAATGCTGGTGGTGGCACAGTTCACAGAGGACGACAGTCGTTAGATAAAGGTAACCGGCCAGGTAGTCACAGTGGGCTGCAGAGTCTCTCAGAGTCTCCAGTGGTATGCCTTCCTTGCTCTAACCTGTGTCCTGCTGCTGCCTGTCCTAGAACAGCCCTTTTAGTACCAGGCCCGATTGGGGTGCTTTCTGAGTATCCCGCTTCCCAACCCTTAAGAAGGGGACTTGATCCCGGTGGGATATCCTGGTGTGACTGGTTTCCTTCTGTCAGGGTGCCGGGGCCGGTAGACGGACCAGCAACGTCCGGTGTTAACGACTCAGGGGCTGAACTCCCTGTGCCGCATCTTCAGAATCGGCACTCCGGTAATTGGACCAGGGTTCCCACCCGGAGTATGGACGATCCGATCTGGGGGGTACCCTCCTTCAGTCTGGGCTGCCTGTTCTCTCTCTCTCCAGGTCCCCTCTCATGGAGCTCCCTTCTTTCTCTCAGGGCTCCCGTGCTCCTTCGTCCCTTGAGTCAAACTAGAAACCCCTGTTTTTCTACCTCCCTCCTCCCCTAACTCCCACCCCCCAGGGACTAGTCTCCAACCATTTTTCTAGGTGGGTGTGTGAGAGTGTTGGGTTGGGAGCCTCCTATAAACCCTGCATTCCCACTGTGACAGGGGTAGCCGCACACTCATTTATGGGTGCAGTACCCCAATTGCGATCCTGACCAGTGGGGCGCCACATATACATTTTTGTAAAATTTGAGTTGAATTCAATATTACTTAAATACATTTTCTCATTTCTGGTAAAGAGCAGCGGTGGTGTGTTCTTTTGGCTCCTCACACTACAACAGATGTAACACAGGCTGAGCTTCTTTGTGGTCATGAATTTATGACCAAACTTCCAGACACTGTGGTTCTACCCCCTACTGGTCTTGGAAATTTGGAGGGAAATTGATGAAGAAAGGAAGGAAAGTGGTGAGCAGTATGTAAACCACAGATACCATTGTCAGACTTGTGTCCTCAAACGTTGAGCCCAAACTCTATGTACTAAAGGAAAAGAGAATACTCAAGTTATCCTGGAGGATTCAGATGGAAGTCTAATAGTTCTGAATTCATAATTTGTATAGATATTAGTGTAGACAGAAAGCCAAGTAATGGAAGACTGAAACCACAGAAAGGAGCAATGCTTCTCCTGTGACATCTGATGCCAGTCCACAAACATGCACAGCAGATCCAGCAAGGGTTAAAGAGACTGTATGTTTTTTAACGTGGTGTAAATGTCACTGTTCTCCTGAATCCAGTGATCTTTATTTTGTTCCTGTTCCTGTCTGTTCCTGAAATATAGCCCTCACATCCCTGTACATAATGCTTGTCTATCACCAAGTGGGTGTGGTCCTCACCCCTTCTCTCTGGGCATCTTCTCGAGGACCACACCCAGTTGGCTAGTGTGTTGCTTGCAAGAGCCAAGGTACTCAGGAGCTAGGCCAGAGTTTAGTTCACGGTAGCCATGTCCAGCAGCTGTGGTCATAACCGCACATATAAAGGGGATATTAGTAGGGATAAAATTTGTTTGTGATGCCAGCTGGGATAATCAGATAGATGTGGCTGGCACTGCAGGGGATCCCTGGGAGATAGGTGGTGCTGCAGCTCAGATATTTACCCAGTCCCAACCAGTGAGATGATGAGGGTGATGTAAGTAAGTGTAGTGGAGGAAGGAAACACAGGGAACAGTCTTTGCTTTACCTTTCTTTACTGCTTATTCTCTAGCAAATCCAGGGTAATGTAACCACCACCAGGCAAGTGGTCTGGCCAGTCTTATGAGAACTGTAGTTTGCTCTTCTAGGTGTGTAATATGACCTTTCTGCTGACGTCCCATGGTTGTAGGTTTACTGATGCCTTTAGCTCTTCATTACTTCCTGTTAGTTTCTGTGGATTACCTCCTGCCTCGCTGGTTGAATGGATCCTGCCAATATCAGTGCTCAGAGCAGCTCCCTGATCCTTTATACTACTGTCACCCCAGAAAGCTCTACTTGAGTGGCTAGTGGGCATAAAACCCACGAGCCTACAGTTTCTGCCACCAGGCTATATAAGCCTGGATGACCTTGGGACTGGTTCCCTGCCTGCAGCTAGTCCTTTCAAAGCAGCTCCTGCTGTCTCCTCACAGGATGACTCTCAAGCCTACTCCGCCCTTCTACACTCAGCTAACCCCTCCCCTCACCAGTGAGTGAGTCACATACCCAAAACAAGTATCAAGGGCTTAGTCTTCTAATGAGGGATCAGGAAGTGTTCGCTTCAGACATCCCTCAGAGGGACCCTAATTCGTCTCAGATTTTGCATTTCAAACGATTTAAGGCAATACGATTTGTGGTGACCAGACACAGGGGCGTCTCACTACCAGGTAAGATTTACATAAATGGAAGAGAGGTTCATATCTCAGGAACGGAGAGGAGCAGAAATAAAAGAAAAGCAGCACCAGAGTCAGAAGAACGGCGGCATTTACATCAGGTAAAAATATATATAAATATTTTTAGCAAGGGGCAGGCCCTGATTACGTGAACAATTAAGTCGCCATACGTTAATGACTGTTTATATGGACAAGATTTTCAAATCAAATATTGGATTTGTTTCACTGGACAATAATGTCATACAGTTAGGGCCAGAAATATTTGGACAGTGACACAATTTTCGCAAGTTGGGCTCTGCATGCCACCACATTGGATTTGAAATGAAACCTCTACAACAGAATTCAAGTGCAGATTGTAACGTTTAATTTGAAGGGTTGAACAAAAATATCTGATAGAAAATGTAGGAATTGTACACATTTCTTTACAAACACTCCACATTTTAGGAGGTCAAAAGTAATTGGACAAATAAACATAACCCAAACAAAATATTTTTATTTTCAATATTTTGTTGCGAATCCTTTGGAGGCAATCACTGCCTTAAGTCTGGAACCCATGGACATCACCAAACGCTAGGTTTCCTCCTTCTTAATGCTTTGCCAGGCCTTTACAGCCGCAGCCTTCAGGTCTTGCTTGTTTGTGGGTCTTTCCGTCTTAAGTCTGGATTTCAGCAAGTGAAATGCATGCTCAATTGGGTTAAGATCTGGTGATTGACTTGGCCATTGCAGAATGTTCCACTTTTTTGCACTCATGAACTCCTGGGTAGCTTTGGCTGTATGCTTGGGGTCATTGTCCATCTGTACTATGAAGCGCCGTCCAATCAACTTTGCAGCATTTGGCTGAATCTGGGCTGAAAATATATCCCGGTACACTTCAGAATTCATCCGGCTACTCTTGTCTGCTGTTATGTCATCAATAAACACAAGTGACCCAGTGCCATTGAAAGCCATGCATGCCCATGCCATCACGTTGCCTCCACCATGTTTTACAGAGGATGTGGTGTGCCTTGGATCATGTGCCGTTCCCTTTCTTCTCCAAACTTTTTTCTTCCCATCATTCTGGTACAGGTTGATCTTTGTCTCATCTGTCCATAGAATACTTTTCCAGAACTGAGCTGGCTTCTTGAGGTGTTTTTCAGCAAATTTAACTCTGGCCTGTCTATTTTTGGAATTGATGAATGGTTTGCATCTAGATGTGAACCCTTTGTATTTACTGTCATGGAGTCTTCTCTTTATTGTTGACTTAGAGACAGATACACCTACTTCACTGAGAGTGTTCTGGACTTCAGTTGATGTTGTGAACGGGTTATTCTTCACCAAATAAAGTATGCGGCGATCATCCACCACTGTTGTCATCTGTGGACGCCCAGGCCTTTTAGAGTTCCCAAGTTCACCAGTCAATTCCTTTTTTCTCAGAATGTACCCAACTGTTGATTTTGCTACTCCAAGCATGTCTGCTATCTCTCTGATGGATTTTTTCTTTTTTTCCAGCCTCAGGATGTTCTGCTTCACCTCAATTGAGAGTTCCTTTAACCGCATGTTGTCTGGTCACAGCAACAGCTTCCAAATGCAAAACCACACACCTGGAATCCACCCCTGACCTTTTAACTACTTCATTGATTACAGGTTAACGAGGGAGACGCCTTCAGAGTTAATTGCAGCCCTTAGAGTCCATTGTCCAATTACTTTTGGTCCCTTGAAAAAGAGGAGGCTATGCATTACAGAGCTATGATTCCTAAACCCTTTCGCCGATTTGGATGTGGAAACTCTCATATTGCAGCTGGGAGTGTGCACTTTCAGCCCATATTATATATATAATTGTATTTCTGAACATGTTTTTGTAAACAGCTAAAATAACAAAACTTGTGTCACTGTCCAAATATTTCTGGCCCTAACTGTATATACTATTTGTTATGGTTATTAATCTATAGTTTATGTCAAAGGGTTCAAAAGTAGTAAGAATGTACTGTGGACACCTGAGGTAGTGCAGAATAATGCAAGGAAAAATCCAATCATACCTATTCAGTTCCACCAGAATTCGTCTCTGAATCCTATGCAAATAGTGCCCACAAGTGCACCCGTGGACATGTCAGGGCACTTCTGGCCCTTGACTTCTCTCTGCTGGCACCTCACTTTTTGCTTGACAGTGGAGAGCAGAGGTGATGTTTTGTAGCAGATCCTCTGCTCTCTGTTGTCGATCAAGAACTGGGGAGGTGTCGGCAGGTAGAAGCCAAGAGAAGCCGAAAACTGCAAGTGCACTGACATGTCCAACCCAGCCTTTGCATAGGATTAAGACAAGAACAATGGCACAATTGTGCCCTGGTTAGAACTGGAAATCTGTTTTCTTGCCCTATCCTGCAGTATCTCAGGTTTCCTTGGTCCATTAATAGTTACAGGTTCATTTTAATATACTTTTATTCTATAGAGGCGGGATGGGTCCATGTTTCGCCGAGCTGATGAATAAGGCAACATCCTAAAGTCTGGATCTGAGAATCGGTACTCACACACTGCAGATGTGGCACCCCTGCGATTTGGCTGCCATAGATGATTTTGTCCTGCATTGTTTATAATGTTATGTCTGGAGAGAATTAAGGTGCTCTCTGCTGGAAACCCAAAGCATCCAACACTTTTCAAACTTCAACTAGAGAGTTAAGGGCGGAAGAGATCCACCCCGGCAGACCCCTACTTTTGGTTGGAGGGAGGAGTTAGAATAGGGAAGGAGAGATAGACAAAAAGGAAAGTTTAGTTTGCAATTGGCCAAGAGGTTGGGCAGAGGGACAAGCTGCAGTAAGAGCAGGAGGACAAGGCTGCCAGGTTTCTAGGACCTGACAGCAGAATCTGGAAGTTGCTGGACTTAATGCCCTGTAGCCTTACTTGTAGGCACATCTGGGGTACAGTGGTAAAGAGAACAAGAGGGCTGAGCTGAAGCAGTTGCTCACAGGGTCCGCATCACCTGCCCGCCTGGAGGGTAATCTGGAGGGTATCCCCTACACTAAAATAGTAAAGGAGAGCTACAAGCAAACTATAAACTTTAAAGGGATCCTGTCACCCCCAAAACACCTCCTAAGCTATTAAAAGATGTCCCTAGAGCATATTCACACTTATCCTACACTCCTTTTAGCTGCTAAATGCATCTATTGAAAATGAAGATAAACGTTAATAAACTCACTCATTAGTGATGTTAATGAGTGACTACTGTATGCATAGTCACCCAGGCAGGCTCTCCCTCTTCCTAATATCACGCCTCAATAGGCGTGATCTTCAACTCTCATTCAAATGCGCGCCTCCCCGCTCTCCTCTGCCAGCCGGGCGCTGCAGTGTGCGGCTGTATGACGCGAATCGCGTCATTTTCAGCTTCGGGTGATGTATGTACACCCGCGCCGCTCTGTGAGCTTCAAGCCCCGCACTGCGCATGCCTCTCCCTGCATACATGGCTGGTCGCCTGGTTGCTACAAACCGCCCCCATGTTATAGGTTGCAGGGGTCTGAGTACTGGTGTCTAGACGCATGTGTTACCTCCTGGGGGAATTTGCAGCCACCTGCTAGATGCAAAAAAGCGACCAAATTTTGGTGAGGCCTCCAAACCCACCTTCAGTAAAGGTAAAAAAAAAACTGCACCCTTTGTGTCCTCCTGCTTATTTCCTGCACCCTCCTTGCTACCTCCTGCACACTATCTACCACCACCATCATTCCCTAAAAACTCCTACACCATACCCCAGGGGCTCGCTCTGCCTGTAGGGTGTCACCATCCTGGCTGCCACTACATCTATTCCCTGGTAACTCGTATAAGCAGCGCTGGTCATCCTTGATCTGGTTCCACAGGTGGCGTCACGTAAAGACATTATAATCACCTGTAAATACCCCCTTCATCTGCTTGGCCAGGGCCACGATCGCCGGGACTACCACTGTGACATACCCCTGACTACGCCTGGCTGGTCGAGTACCCCAGGCCCTTGAGGTCATTGCAACTGCATGAGTTAATGCCAGTTCTATTGCCATGAGCTGGTGGATGGGAAGATAATGTGTGAGTCTCTTCCCCCCTAGCCTTTAAGAAGCTTCTCCTTGCACCAGTTGGTGCTGCTGATAGAGTTTCACTCTATGCCTGGAAGCCATGCTGGGCAGACCTGTTTGTTTGTGCTGCTGAGAACATTTCTTTTTGGAATTGCAGTACCCTGGTCCAGTTGAGGGAGGTGAGAGGAAATAGCACAGGGCTGGTGGAGGAGTTAGGGCTTAAGGCGGTAACCTTCTCACCATCAGAGATAGGTTCCCAGTATAGGGACAGACTAGTTTTCCCATAACCGCCATTACCTCACCAGCATTTCCACTACACCGGGACACTGGCTGCCGCAACTTAAAGGAATTGGTATTAGTGCCATGTAGAGGATATGGGTTGTCCTATGCTGGGTCCTTAAGCATCCACCCATTCCTTAACTCCAGCTAGTAGATGTAGCACTTAGAGGCCTGTTTGGGCCGTTGTCTCATCCACTGGTTGGAGGGGTTAGTTGTAGTGGGTCAGGGCCACGGCTGGGGGGTATCACCACCATGATAGAGACTGCCTGCCCCGGCACGCCGAGACCCCTTGCAACCGTGACAGTAATGCCTGATCTCATTGAAAAAAATTATGAAAACTATGCAAAAAGCAGGCTTTGCAGGAGGAGCCACTCTCTCCACAAACCGCTTCTCCATTCAGTTTGGTCCACTGTATTATCGGACACAGGCCGACCGACCCTCTGTAATCAGTTTTCAGCTTTCACCTTTCAATGTCACTTATTCTTATGTCAGCTTTCCTCATTAATCCTCAGACTTGCTGCCTGACACCACATTGGGACTTCAAACCTCAAGGTGCCATTGAAAGCACATCACAACCTATATACATATATCACAGTCACATTTATAAAAAAAGGCAATAATAAGCCAATACAATAAAAATGGACTCTTAACGTGCCACATACATTCCTTCTACCCTATTGGGTAATGTATGATGCCTTACAAGTTAGCAAAATAACTAAGTTCTATAAATTATTTGAGTTTTACTGGTCAACAGGGGTGAGGAATCAATGTGGGTCCTGCCCCTTTATGACTTTTAGGGCATAACCAGTGATACTCCAGTGAATTATCAAGTATTATCCCTTGGAGCCAGTAATTCCTCTTTATCAGAATAATAACAGCACTTAAGGTGCAGGACCTTACTTTACCAGCATACATTGCATCTGCCATTGTCCAGTAGTTTGCCTGCCCAGAACTTACATACCGTCTCTGTATTCTGCCTGTGTGCAGCATAAGAGACAGGAGAGGAAGAGAAGTAAAGCAAAGACTTCCACCTATGGTAGAGAGATAAAGACCCGTCTCCACTTCCTACATAGAGACAAAGACCTGCTCTCGCCTTCCTGTATAAGGACCTACCCCCACTTGCTACAGAGAGACAAAGACCCACCCCTGTTTCCTGTATAAAGATAAAGGTCTGCAACCACTTCCTGCAGAGAGATAAAGACTTGCCTCCACTTCACATATAAAGATAATGACCCACCTGTCCCCACTATATGCAGAGATACAGCGGCTCTCCCACACTTTCTGTAGTGAGATGGAGACCCTCCCACACTTCATGTGGAGAGATGGAGCCCGTCCGACACTTCCTATAGAGATATAGACCCTCCCATACTTCCTGTACAGAAATGGAGACCCTTACACACTTCCTGTGGCGATACGGCGACCCTCCCACACTTCCTGTACAGACATGGAGACCCTCCCATACGTCCTGTAGAGATATGGAGACCCTCCCACACTTCCTGTAGAGAGATGGAGACCCTCCCATACGTCCTGTAGAGATATGGAGACCCTCCCACACTTCCTGTAGAGAGATGGAGACCCTCCTGCACTTCCTGTAGAGAGATGGAGACCCTTCTTACACTTCCTGTGGAAATGGAGACCCTCCCACACTTCATGTAGAGAGATGGAGACCCTCCCACACTTCCTGTGGAGATGGAGACCCTCCCACACTTCATGTAGAGAGATGGAGACCCTCCCACACTTCCTGTAGAGAGATGGAGACCCTCCTGCACTTCCTGTAGAGAGATGGAGACCCTTCTTACACTTCCTGTGGAAATGGAGACCCTCCCACACTTCATGTAGAGAGATAGAGACCCTCCCACACTACCTGTGGAGATGGAGACTCTCCCACACTTCATGTAGAGAGATGGAGACCCTCCCACACTTCCTGTGGAGATGGAGACGCTCCCACACTTCCTGTAGAGAGACAGAGACGCTCCCACACTTCGTGTACAGAAATGGAGACCCTCCCACACTTCCTGTACAGAAATGGAGACCCTCCCACACTTCCTGTAGACACAGAGACCTTCCCACACTTTGTGTACAGATAGAGACCCTCCCGCACTTCCTGTACAGAGACCGAGACCCTCCCACACTTCATGTAGAGCGATGGAGACCCACCTACACTTCCTGTAGAGAGATGGAAACCCTCCCACACTTCCTGTAGAGAGATGGAGACACTCTCACACTTCCTGTGGAGATGGAGATCCTCCCACACTTCCTGTACAGAAATGGAGACCTTCCTCCACAGAGGATCGGTGATGGACACGGGTATATTGTGGTGAAATTGATTTTTCCTGGGAGAATAAGAGATATCCTCTAATGCAGGGGTAGGGAACATCCTGCCCCCGGGCTGGATCCGGCCCGCAAAGACCTTCTCTCCGGCCACAGAGCACATTGCCAGAGACCGCAGTGCTCGGGCCGATAGTTGCATTTTGCAGCTTCCGGCCCTTTTAACCAGTGCGTTCTCCACAAGACAGCAGAGCACTGCCTGCACATACAGGACATCTTCACACAGGCAAGTCCCAGAGCCAGTGAGAGGATGTAGTCTATGGATGGGGATAGCACGTGAAGTGCTCCATCCCACAGTTGAAAAGGAACTGCAGCCCAAACAGTGTGCCTCCGCCTCAGCATATTAAGTGTGCAACCCCTCCAGCAGAAGCAATGTGTCCCCCCCAGCAGCAGCAATATGTGTGCCACCCCAGCAGCAATATGTGTCCCCCCCCAGCAGCAGTGTAGATTTGCTCCCCAGCAGCAGTGTATGTGGACCCCTGTGATCAGATGTCCTCAGCCTCGGCAGTGGTTATATAGGCCGCCAGTGATGTATTTGCCCCCACTATCCCCACTCCTGAATATGACCCCTGGGCTCCTCAGTACTGTATATGCCCCAGCCTCCCCAGTACTTTATATGCCCAAAGCCCTCCCCAGTACTGTATATGCCTCCAGCCCTCCCTAGTGTTGTATATGCCCCAGGTCTCCCCAATCATGTATGAGACCCCACTGTCACCAGTGATGTATATGACCCCACTATCCCCAGTCATGTAAATGCCACCACTGTATTGTCCCCAGTGCTGTATATGCCCCAAGCCCTCCCTAGTACTGTATATGCCCCCTGCCCTCCCTAGTGCTGTATATGCCCCAGGCCTCCCCAGTGATGTATATGACTTCACTATCCCCAGTGATGTATATGCCTTCACTATCCCCAGTAATATATATGCCCCTACTGTCACCAGTGACGTATATGCTCCAGCCTGCTGAATATTTCCCCACCATCCCTTGTGATTTGTAGACCCCCATCCTTCCCAGTGCTGATCATGCCCCCCAGCAATCTATATGCTCTCAGTGTCTCCTATGTGATGTACATACAGCAGTCTCAATGTCTCCTATGTGATGTATATACAGCAGTCTCAATGTCTCCTATGTGATGTATATACAGCAGTACCAGTGGACACACCTTCTCATTCAAGGATTTTTCTGTATTTTCATGACTATGAAAATTGTAGATTCACACTGAAGTCATCAAAACTGTGAATTAACACATGTGGAATTTATATACTTTAACAAAAAAGTGTGAAACAACTGAAAATTTTGTTTGTAATAGATGGTGGCCCCATTCTAATGCATGGGTATTCTAGAATATTTTATGGGAGTTGACTATGGGGACTGACGGGAATTGTTCAGTTAAAGTTAGTGAAAAATTTTATATTATGTACTTAAAAAAATTTCCCTTTCAGCACACGCTAAAACCAATGATGTACTAAGTACAGTATATTTATTTGAGGAAAAAAAATTTAAAAACGTAGTTTTTTTCAAAAAAAACTCAAAAATCTCCAAAATTTTTTTTTTAATTCTGAAGTTTTTGGTCATACTTGTAGTAGTGTGTGCTGCAAGGATTTTTTTTAAAATTTTTTAACCCCGGAGCTTTGCTGACCAGTTCACATTTGTCTTTTTAGTGCTGTGCAAATTTTTTTTTTGTTATTTATCATATGGGTTGCAGGATCCCTGCTGCAATGTGCACCCTCATTACCTAAGGTGATGGGGGTTAGATGGTGTTGGCCCAAATTAGTAGTGGGGGAAGGGAAAGGGGATTGGGATTCAGCGTAGGACTCATCAGACCCCAAAATCATTTGGTTTGCAGTTGATGAGCAAACAGACATTGGCCAATTTAATTTCCCAAAAACTTAGAATTAAATAAAAAAATTGGAGGGTTTTTGGTTTTTTGAAAAAAAAGGGAGTTTTTAAAAATTTTTCCCCAAATATATATAGTAGTAGCTTATGTTTCCTATTGGTAGTAGCTGTGTGCTTTAAGGATCTTTTCATAGTATATAACCTGCGTTTGTAGGACCCGTTCAATTTGTCTTTAGTTTTGTGCAGTTTTTTTTTGTTATTATTATGTATTTTATAACCCGGTTTTGGTTTATGGTGGTACATTTAAAACATTGTATAGCAGCACTATAGTTTATTTGGCCCGGTTTCATTTCAGTACATTTTTTGGACCAATATTGTATTTTGGTGGTACATTAAGACATTTATAGCAAAACTTTGTATAAATTTGGGGAATTAAAAGTACATTTTAGCAGCCCAATTTTTGTAAAATTTTGGCCCCCGGGAAATTTTGTACATGGTTTTGATTTACTATAAAAAATGGGGGCAC
>JARQOC010000006.1:447799724-447832031 GCA_033576535.1 Allobates femoralis | reverse complement strand
CTGCAGGCTCCTGCCTGGATCTTTTCTAGCCCTCCAACTCGGAGGCAAAGACTTGAACCCGGAAAGGCTTCCGGCCACGGACAAAAGACCTCCTTCCTCCCCCTGGGGGTGACTATATACTCTCCCGGGTTCCCTCCCACTGCCTGATCTAATGTGGGATGTGGGTTTAGGGTTCTGACTACCATCATGAAATACACTTGCAGCTGGGGTTACTACACCTCTTTTACGGGTGCAGTACCCTTCTGTGGCACCTACATAGTGGGGCACCACAGATACTCTGCTCCCCACGGCCCCCCTGCTCCTCTACAGTAAAAGTAAAAATAAAGAAATCCTCAGTGAGGATACTCACCTGTCAACCGGCTCGCTCCACCTCCGTCTTCTAGGTCCTACAGGCCTTTAGGAAATGTCGTTGCACGGGAAACCAATCAGCTGATCGGTCACATAACCGCTAACTGCCGGGGAGGCAGGATGGAGCAGGGGGGCAGAATTGAGCAGGGTTACAGGATGGTGACGGGGGGGGGCAGGATGGGTGTGACGGGGGCAGGATGGTGACAGGGGGTGCAGGATGGTGGCGGAGGGCAGCATGGAGCAAGCAGGGCAGGATAGAGCTGGGGGAGGGGAGGCAGGACGGAGCTGGCGGGCAGGATGGAGCCGGCGGGGGGGGCAGGATAGATCGGCGGGGGGGGGCAGGATGGAGCCAGAGGAGGGGGGGGGCAGGATGGAGCAGGAGGGGGGGCATGATGGAGCCGGCGGGGGGGACAGGATAAAGCCGGCGGGGCAGAAAGGAGCCGGGGGGGCAGGATGGAGCCAGTGGGGGGCAGGATGGAGTCGTGAGGGGGGCAGGATGGAGCTGACGGGGGGGCAGGATGGAGCCGATGGGGGGGGCAGGATGGAGTCAGCAGAGGGGGCAGGATGGAGCTGGCAGGGGGGGCAGGATGGAGCCGATGGGGGGGGCACGATGGAGCCGGCGGGGGGGCAGGATGGAGCAAGCGGGGCAGGATGGCGGCGGGGGGGGCAGGATGGAGCCGGGGGCAGGGGCAGGATGGAGTGCTCGGTAACCGAGAGCAGTAGCAGTTAGTGTCCTGCTAGGACATTGCATGATGTCAGAATGACATCGGCGTTCGGCGCTGTGATTGGCCCATTCGCGGTCATGTGACATGTGACGCGGATGTCACATGACCGTGAGCGGGCCAATGGCAGCGCCGAACGCCGATGTCATTCTGACATCATGCAAGTTCCTAGCAGAACACTGCCTGCTACTGCTCCCGGTTACTGAACACTCGGCAGAGAAGTAAGTAAAACAATCTTTATTATTTTTAATACATTTGTCTTGTATAAAGCACTGTGAAATCAAATCGCTAAAGAAGCAGGGGGACGCGAGGGGCTGCGGGGAGCGGGAGCGCAGACAGGGCAGAGGAGCGGGGTATGGAGCGCGGGCAGGACAGGAGGAGCGGGGGGGAAAGCGCGGGCAGGGCAGAGGAGCGGGGTGTGGAGCGCGACAGGACAGGAGAGGCGGGGGGGAAGCGCGGGCAGGGTAGAGGACCGGGGTATGGAGAGCGGGCAGGACAGGAGGAGCGGGGGGAGGGAAGCGAGGGCAGGGCAGAGGAGCGGGGTATGGAGCGCGGGCAGGCCGGACCCATGTAGCCCGTGCCGGGCTGCAAATTGGTGCGAAATTTGAACTTTGAATTTGCACGCCTATTTGCATAGTCTGTGCTCATTGGTGCCCGCCTCCTGCGGCCACCAATGAGCGGCCTCTGTCTGGCGCGCGATTTCTGTGACCGATGCCTTAGACAATTATATAGTAGATTCTAGGTTCTTCAAAGTAGCCACCTTTTGCTTTGATTACTGCTTTGCACACTCTTGGCATTCTCTTGATGAGCTTCAAAGCAGCAAAGCACCCCTACACCATCACACCTCCTCCTCCATGCTTCACGGTGGGAACAAGGCATGTAGAATCCATCCGTTCACCTTTTCTGCGTCGCACAAAGACAAGGTGGTTGGAACCAAATATCTCAAATTTGGACTCATCAGACCAAAGCACAGATTTCCACTGGTCTCATGTCCATTCCTTGTGTTCTTTAGCCCAAACAAGTCCCTTCTGCTTGTTGCCTGTCCTTAGCAGTGGTTTCCTAGCAGCGGTTTCCCAGCAGCTATTTTACCATGAAGGCCTGCTGCACAAAGTCTCCTCTTAGTTGTAGAGATGTGTCTGCTGCTTGAACTCTGTGTGGCATTGACCTGGTCTCTAATCTGAGCTGCTGTTAACCTGCAATTTCTGAGGCTGGTGACTCGGATGAACTTATCCTCTGCAGCAGAGGTGACTCTTGGTCTTTCCTGGGGTGGTCCTCATGTGAGCCAGTTTCTTTGTAGCACTTGATGATTTTTGCAACTGCACTTGGGGACACTTTCAAAGTTTTCCCAATTTTTCAGACTGATGGCGGGTTTACACGCCGCGATATCGGAGTCCAACTCCGACCCAACTCCAACCAAAAGTCACGTGGGTCGCGAGTTGGACCCGATATCGGGCGCGCGTTGTACAGTTTGAGCGTACAACGCGATGCTGGAATGATGCCAAAACGATATCGGGGTTGAATAGCCGAGCTATTCAACTCCCCGATATCGCATGGCCGTTGTAGCAGCATCGCAGCGTGTGACAGCCCAACTCCGATCTGTATGCCGACGCTACCCATTAACTCCCATGTTAAATGGTCGTTACTGGGTTGGTGGGCGTACACATCGGAGGGACGTTGTTTCCCGATATCGCAGCGTGTAAACCGCCGATGCGATATCAGGAAAAGGGCTGAAAGAATGCACGCTCCCGCGCCGTTGCTTTCGATATCGCCGCGATATCGGGACGTGTAACCCCACCATATCTGACCTTCATTTCTTAAAGTAATGATGGCCACTCGTATTTCTGCTTTTTTCTTGCCATAATACAAATTCTTACAGTCTATTCAGTAGGACTATCAGCTGTGTGGTCACCAGATTTCTGCACAACACAAATGATGGTCCCAACCCCATTTATAAGGCAAGAAATCCCACTTATTAAACCTGACAGGGCACACCTGTGAAGTGAAAACCATTTATGGTGACTACCTCTTGAGGCTCAACAAGGGAATGCCAAGAGTGTGTGTGGCACCCTGTTCCAGGTGGCCACAGGCTTCCCTGGGACACTGAAGGATTTACCACAGCGAGTAACCCACTTCACCCAACACCTTCCACTCCAGGCCTGTAGGGGGAGCTCAACTGGTTGCCTTAAGCCAGATCCCCTACAAATACAGGTGCTGGGGGCGGAGTCAGACACAGTGTGCAGACGCTAGAAGAGCTGTAAGGTAGCTCAGAGACTAGTGAGCTGAACTGGTACCGGAGCCGTGCTAGGCCTAAACCAGTACACACGAGTCAGTATCCGCAGAGTAGGGATCGAAGGCAAAGGCGAGAAACACTTAACTGGGGGCAGAGGAGCCATACCGGCTCACCCCACCAGAACACCGGTCACTGGAGCCTGAGTCTGCAGGGGACAGAGAAGACAGGCCCAGCAGAGAAACCAGCATCCCGAGGAGGCTTAGCTTCCCGGACACCCGCAGCACCAACATTTGAGAGCCAGGGACTGCGGGGAGAGAGACGGCGGTGGCATAAGAGAGAGCCCTCAGTTCAGCAACACGGGTGTGGAAAGAGAGAAGTAACGGTCCGGTTAGGTTCCATACCTGCCCGACTCAGAACAGGAAAGCTGAACAAGGAGGCCTATAACCTTACTCGCTGTGGAGATCCCAAGGTGTTTTCCTTCACTCCGGACGTGTGTACCTGTAACCAGTCATCAGTAATGGTACCTTTACACGCCGCTACCGAAGGTAGCAACAGGTAGGTACCGCAAGTGCGCGTTTTCATCGGTTACTGACGGTACCTGATACCGCAATTACACGCCGCCACAAGGTGCTCCACAGAAGGTATTTGCGTTCCCCGGAAGTGCCGACGGGTGCCGCAGGTTACCTTCTGTGGAGCACCTCTTCCCTGATTTACACGCCGCTACCACAAGGGAATCTGGGCGTACATATTGTGCACCGTAACTACATAGGCCTGACAGAGTTGTGTATTACGCTGCGCTCGTACGGTGATTAGACAATGCAATAACATCATGATTGGCCAGCCAGCGCAGGGAGGCTGGCTAATACATGACGCTATAGCAAATGTGTAGTGTGACTGGGCAGATCGTTAAATATGCCGCCCTGTGCAGGACAGCCAATGGGTACACAGTAGTCCCCACCAATGATACTGATGGGGCGTGGTATACATGACGCTCAAGCACGCCCCAGGGAACTCAAATACCGTACCTGTGCCCCGATTACACGCTGCTACCATAGGGTTTACACCTGCTTGTTTTTTCAGCACGGCTGAAAGACAGGTATCCAAAGAGACAGGGAGGTACAACCTGAATTACACGCCGCCACTACGCGGTGTTTTGAAGGTAAAAGGTACAATTGTCTCCAACACCTGCCGGTTTCTACCTTACGGTAACAGCGTGTAAAGGTACCATAAAGGTACCAAAAGACTTTAATGTGTGCGTTTCCCTCTTTCCATTCATCCTGCACCTCACCAACTACGCTCCCCTACTCCAACCCTGTACAGAAACTACTGTGCTGTCCTACTCCACCATCACAAACCTTGCCGGTGCCTTCATCGGAATCTACAGGTGGCGTCACGACTGACAATCCCTATCCCTGTAAATACACCCTTTTTATTGTCACCCAAGGACATGGGCAGGGACCACCCGTGACAATCCCGCAACTGACCGCCCGAGACCTGAGTACCCGGTCCCTTGTGGCCCCAGACATGTGTAAAGCAGTAATCATAGCAAAAAGGTGACTACCTTGAAAAACCTAGCATAGAAGACATATTTTCAGTTGTTTCACACTTTTTTGTTAAGTAAATAATTCCACATGTGTTAATTCATAGTTTTGATGCCTTCAGTGTGAATCTACAATTTTCATAGTCATGAAAATACAGAAAGATCTTTGAATGAGAAGGTGTGTCCAAACTTTTGGTCTGTACTGTATACACAGCTGTCCCCTATGTGATGTTTATGATTTACAAAACTTATTATCACAAAGTTTTGACTGCGCTCCAGACCGACACAAACCTGGTAAAGCATTTGTGAAAAGCAACAAGATCAAGATCCCCGAACATCACAGCCACACCAAGGAGAAGAAGCTCCAGCCACCCCAGTAGGGGGAGTAAATCATTTGTTTGACCACATATAGCAGGGCAATTTTCAAGGTGATCATTTCGTGCAGCCCCCCAAAGGTTGGTAGAAATTTCCAAATGGCCCCTGGCAGGAAAAAGGTTCCCCACCCCTGCTCTAATGAAATAATCCTTCACATAAATATGTGCACCCCTCTCCCAGGAGATTTGGTCTGGTCCATCGATAATTGGAAGCAGACGTATATTCTACAGATGTATAATGAAGACATGATGTATAAATGAACCATCCCAACAGAGACTTCTTTGTCATAGTGGTGACACCAATGGTGACCCTCACTGCCTCAGATCTGCCTACCTACAATGATATAGCAGAGATGACTTACTTAATTGGCTCCGAAGGTTCTTGGAAGGTTTTCATACCACTGCACATAAACCTTTCATATTTCCTTAAAGGGAAACGCCATTGTATTTTTCCTTAACCCCTTCACCCCGGGCAATTTTCCACTTTCGTTTTTCCCTCCCCTTCTTCCAAGAGCCATAACTTTTTTTTTATTTTTCCATCAATACACACATATGAGGGCTTGCTATATTTGTGGGACGATGTTCACTATATGGTAAAACTGATGTGTCGATATGATGCCCCGGGTCAGTGCGAGTTCGTAGATACCAAACATGTATACTTTTACTGTTATCTAAGTGGTAAAAAAAAGCTTTTAAAGAAAAGGAATTGCATCTTTGCGCCATGTTACACGACCCATATAGTCCTCATTTTTCGGGTTCTGGGGCTGTGTGAGGCTTAGTTTTTGCGTCTTGAGTGGACGTTTCTAATGATACCATTTTTGGGTCGATGCGATGTTTTAATCGCCCGTTATTGCATTTTATTGTAATGGAGTGACGACCAAAAAAACATAATTTTGGCATTTGGACTTTTTTTTTCTGTTACACAGTTTACCGATCTAATTGATTGATTTTATATTTTGATAGATCGGACATTTCTGAACGGGAAGATACCAAATATGTGTATTTTTTATTTTTTTTTAAATAATTTTATTTACAATGGGGCAAAAGGGGGTGATTTAAACTTTTATAGGTTTTTTCATATTATTAAAAACTTTAAAAAAGTTTTCTTTTTTACACTGCCCACTAGGGGGCATCAGCACTGCACACTCCGATCGCTTTTCCTGTACACAGATGAGCTGCTGCATGTCTCTGCATAGGAGAAATCATCACTTTTAGTGGATGCAGGCGCTCACCTGGCATCCACTGGAATTGATTCATGACAGCATCTGGGGTCATCACAGGACCCCGGGATGTTATGGCAACTCATCGAGGTCCCGTTATCCTATCACAGGACTTCCGATGCCAGTGGGGAACAGCACAATCTCTGCAGTGCTTTGGATTGACAGCATAATTCAAAGAGTTAACATCACTAATCGGATCGGTGCTTTTAGCTTCACATGTTAGCTGATCAGATCAGCTGACATGATCATGAGAGCTCAGCGCATGAGATCTCATCAGAGGGAGGGATATGGCCAAGGGCTTACTATTATGCCCTTGGTGATGAAGGAGTTAATTACCTAATTAGATAAGGCTGTAGACCTAGTCACCAGGCATGGATGATATCATCTCTGCATTTCATGATGAACCAGTGAAAAATATTCGGCTGTCGATAATATGCATTTAATTATAACACCAACAGGGTATCGGTCGGATTTACATCCTGCAACGTCTATGATTTACGATCCGTATCGATTGTGGTTCATCTAAGATTAGAGTGGAGAACCTTTAATTCGCAGATTGGCAAACTTTATAAGAAACTACATATGCCTTTAATTGAGGATTATGCATAACCATTTTATTATTATTCATAAAACATAGTACACTAGATGGTGGCCCGATTCTAACGCAACGTTAATTGAATATGTATGTATTTGACATACTGGGGACAGACAGAACTTGTTCAGTCAACGTGAGGAACTACTTATATATTGCAGGATATGTGGTACAGACAGCACATTAAGGCAGCACTATAGTATATGGCGGTACTTATAGTAAATGTATAGCAGCACTATAGTATATGCGTACATTACAGTACATGTTAGAGCTATGTATATGGCGTACATTACAGTACATGTATAGAAGCGCTATGATTGGTGGACATTACAGCACATGTATGCAGCACTATAGTATTGGCAGTACATGACAGCACATGACTAGCAGCTCTATAGCTATGGCGGTACATTACAGTACATGTATAGCAGCGTATGGTATATGGCGGTACATTACAGTACATGTATAGAAGCGCTATGGTATATGGTGGTACATTACAAACACATGTATAGCAGCACTATAGTATATAGCAGTAATACAGCATATGTATAGCAGCCTATGTATATGCGTACATACAGTACTGTATAGCAACCTTAGTATATGGCGGTACATTACAACACATGTATAGCACACAAGTATTGCGGTACATTACAGTAATGTATAGCAGCGCTATGTATATGGCGGTACATTAGAGTACATGTATAGCAGCGCTATGGTATATGGCAGTGCATTACAGCACATGTATAGCAGCGCTATGGTATATGGCGGTACATTACGTACATGTATAGCAGCGCTATGTATTGGTACATTACAGTACATATAGCAGCACTATAGTATATGGGTGTACATTAAATACATGTATAGCAGCGCTATAGTATATGGCGGTACATTACAGACATGTATAGCAGCGCTATGGTATATGGCGGTACATTTACACACATGTATAGGCAGCGCTATAGTATATGGCAGTAATTACAGCACATGTATGCATACTTATATATGCAGTCATTACAGCATGTATAGCAGCGCTATGGTATATGGCGGTACATTACAGTACATGTATAGAAACGCTGTAGTATATGGCGGTACATTACAACACATGTATAGCAGCACTATAGTATTTGGCGGTACATTACAGTACATGTATAGCAGCGCTATAGTATATGGCGGTACATTAGAGTACATGTATAGCAGCGCTATGGTATATGGCAGTGCATGACAGCACATGTATAGCAGCGCTATGGTATATGGCGGTACATTACAGTACATGTATAGCAGCGCTATGGTATATGGCGGTACATTACAGTACATGTATAGCAGCACTATAGTATATGGGTGTACATTATAATACATGTATAGCAGCGCTATAGTATATGGCGGTACATTACAGCACATGTATAGCAGCGCTATGGTATATGGCGGTACATTTTACACACATGTATGGCAGCGCTATAGTATATGGCAGTACATTACAGCACATGTATTGCAGTACTATAGTATATGGCAGTACATTACAGCACATGTATAGCAGCGCTATGGTATATGGCGGTACATTACAGTACATGTATAGAAACGCTGTAGTATATGGTGGTACATTACAGTACATGTATAGCAGCACTATGGTATATGGCGGTACATTGCAGTACATGTATAGCAGCGATGGTATATGGCGATTACTCCGCTCCCTGCGGCCCCCCCGCTCCTCCTGCCCCCCCTCCTCCACAGTAAAAGTAAAAATAGAAAAATCCTCAGTGAGGATACTCACCTGTCCGCCAGCTTGCTCCATCTCCGTCTTCTAGATCCTACAGGCCTTTAGGACCTGTCGTTGCCTGGGAAACCGATTAGCTGATCGGTCACATGACCACTAACTGCCAAGGAAGCAGGATGGAGCAGGGGGGTAGGATGGTGATGGGGGGGGGGTCAGGATGGGGGTGGGGGGTAGGATGTTGGTGGTAGGGGGCAGGATGGAAGCAGGGAGGGCAGGATGGAGCGAGCATGGCAGTATGGATGCGGGGGGCAGGATGGATGCGGGGGGGGGGGCAGGATGGATGCGGGGGGGCAGGATGGAGCCGGGGAGCAGGATGGATGCAGGGGGCATGATGGATGCGGGGGGGGGGCAGGATGGATGCGGGGGGCAGGTGGGAGCGAGTGGGACAGTATGGAGCAAGCGGGCAGGATAGAGCGAGCAGGGCAGGATGGAGCAAGCGGGCCAAGAAGGAGGAGCAGGCCAGGAAGGAGCGAGCAGGGCAAGACAGAGCAAGCGGGGCAGGACAGAGCAGCGGGGCAGGATGGAGCAAGCGGGGCAGGAAGGAGCGAGCAGGGTAGGACAGAGAGAGGAGGGCAAGAGGAGCGAGCGGTGCAGGATGGAGCAAGTGGGGCAGGAAGGAGCGAGCAGGGCAGAAAGGAGCCGGGAAGGGGGGCAGGATGGAGCAGGAAGGGGGGCAGGATGGAGCCGGGGGGGAGCAGGATGGACATGGGGGTGGGGCAGGATGGATGCAGGGAGGGCAGGATAGAGCAAGCGGGGCAGGATGGAGCGAGCGGTCCAGGAAGGAGTGAGCGGTCCAGGAAGGAGCGAGCGGGGCAGGCCGGAGCGAGTGGGGCAGGAAGGAGCGAGGGGGCAGGATGGACCAAGCGGGCAGGACGGAGCGAGCGGGGCAGGACAGAGCGAGGGGGGCAGGACGGAGCGAGCAGGGCAGGATGGAGAGAGCGGGGCAGGACGGAGTGAGTGGGCAAGACGGAGCGAGCGAGGCAGGATGGATTGAGCGGAGCAGGAAGGAGCGAACAAGGCAGGATGGAGTGAGCGGGGCAGGACGGAGCGAGTGGGGCAGGAAGGAGCGAGCGAGGCAGGACGGAGTAAGCAGGGCAGGAAGGAGTGAGCGGGACAGGAAGGAGCAAGCGGGACAGGAAGGAGCGAGCGGGGCAGGAAGGAGCGAGTGGGGCAGGAAGGAGCGAGTGGGGCAGGAAGGAGCGAGCGGGGCTGGACGGAGCGAGCGGGGCAGGAAGGAGCAAGCAGGGCAGGATGGAGCCAGGAAAGGGGGCAGGATGGAGCAAGGAGGGGCAGGATGGAGCCGGGGGAGCAGGATGGAACCGGTGGGGGCAGGATGGAGCCGGGGGGGTGGGCAGGTTGGATGCGGGGGTGGGCAGAATGGTGCCGGCGGGGCAGAATGCCTCTGGGGGGGGGGGGGGATTGGGCAGGATGGAGCCGGGGGGGCCGGATGGAACCGGGGGGGCAGGATGGATGGAGCCGGGGGGGTTGGCAGGTTGGCTGCGGGGGTGGGCAGCATCGCACTGTGTACAGCGACATGTGACAGGGCGGGCTGTGTGACTAGGCAATGGTCAGCTTCTCCAGAGTACCTCCTTCATCTCAGGCAGGTAGCCAGGCCAGGAATGGAGTTCAATCACCAGTAAGAAATGCTGGATCATGTGACCATATAAAGGAGATGTGAATGATCACAAAGTGGCCACACCTGGAAACTAAGAAGCATTGCAGCGACAGAAAATGGCATTAACTGCTACACTGCCAAAGGAAAGAAACACATTTAAAGTTAAGTTTCATTACAGGAATGAGACACAGATCTCAAACCTATCACAAGTCTCCAAAGTAAGAGAGACCATCGTGACATCACGTTACCTCAGCCAGGGACACTGCTGAGCTTAGGCTGTCAGCACACAGCTCTGTGATCTTATCTGACTCATCCATTCACATTGGTTATGCTCTGTATTATCAGCTGATTGCACAGAGCAGAGCGATGTGAATGGAGAGGAGTCAGATAAGATCACAGGTGCTGTGTGCTGACAGCCTGAGTTCAGCACTGTCCTTGCCTGAGGTCACCTGAGTCTCTGATCTGCTGTAGTGTGAACACTGTGTAGGCCCCGCCCCCCCACCCTTATAAGGCCGTATTCAGTATGAGGAGCTGAAGATGGATTTCCCTGACAATCAGCATATTTCAGGCTTAGAAACAGCCTAGTGGGGACATTTCTAGAAGTTTTTTTTTAATCGTTTTCTTCCAGATTTCACTGATGAAGTCTAGTTGAAAGTTTGTTATAATCACTTGCTCTAATTTTGAGAATAAACAATCAATCCAGGAGGAGAAAGAAGCAGATTTCACTAATAAAACAACTCATGAATTTCCAAGAGGAACCAGAATTCTAAAAAGTTCTCCAGAATTATTATTTTTGGATTGACAGATCAGATACTATAGGGAAGGAGTGGATCCAGCATCTACTGAATATATCAGTCCTACCAACAGTCCTTGAAGGGTTAAATGTTGGGGAAGATATTCAGGGGCTGATATACATAACATATAGGCAGTCACATATTTCCATACCGCAGCAGAGAGACAAGATAATATATCTCGTTATAATGGTGCGGTTATATTTAGATATTATGGAAATATATTGCCTGAAAGGCAGACATCTGACACCGCTGTCACATCGGGGCTCTACTTAGCTACATAGAGGAAGGAGCGCTGTCTACCAGCAGCACAGAGTATTTCAGCAGTGTGCTAATTAGGGGGGCACTGACTCGTGTAGTTCTTAGTAGTGGTTTCTAACCTGTGGGTGTCAGGGCATGATGAGGGTAGTAGTTTTGCACCAGTGAGACATCACTGATCTCTAAGATCTACTGTAGAGAGATGAATGATTAATGATTAATGAAAGCAGCACAGAGTGTTTAAGATAAGGTATGTGTACTGCAAAGGAACCTGTGAACCCCCTGATAGGAATCTACTCTATCTATCTATCTATCTATCTATCTATCTATCTATCTATCTATCTATCTATCTATCTATCTATCTATTTATCTATCTATCCATGTGTGTTAACAGCAGTACAGATTTTGTTAGGAAAGAAGTGTGGCCGCTAATAGATGATGTCATGGAGGATGAAGCAGACTTTTACGGGGTTCCAAGCAGCACAGAGTATTTAAGAAAAAGAATGAATAACAGGCAGGCCCTGTGTTCTGATGATAGTGAGGGCAGGGCTGTATGTTATCATGAAGGGAATGAGACTTCACAGACTGAGAATTAGTGGAAGGACCAGGGTGGTCTACAGCAGTACAGAGGATTTCAGTAGAAGATTGGGCTAAATCTGAGGGTGGATGGAGCAGGGGCAGTCATTTGTCCAATCCTGTGATTTTAATGTGCACAGATTTGCAAATAACAGGGGCAATACTAAAGATTATAGGTAACCAGACAGCACAGAAAATGAGGCCTAAAAGCTTCAATCCCACAAATAGGATGTGAGTTGAACATGATTGACTTGGGGGCGCTGTTGCATTAGTCTTTATGGCAATAATTAGCTGGACTTTGTGGTGAAAGGTGTAACTGTAGCTGAATTTGCCAAAATTTGAAGAACCCCAAGATTACATATGTAAGGGGGGCAGCAAAGCATCATGGTCCTAAATATTGGGTCCACAAAGAAGCACATTTTGGGGTGATATTTGTTTAAGTAAGTGCTATGTTGGCGCTATATAAAGATTATTTTATTACAACCCTGATTTCTAATGCTGCCGTCGTCATCACTTTGACACCATCTAAATCCCTTCCCTATAGGAATAGTGTTATATTGAATGGTCTCAGCCCTGGGAGATGCGGCTGGCGGCGGCCACTTCACAGGATCTTATCGCACCCAGCAGAATTCGCTAGGGGTAAAGGCATGACGTTACTATTGGAAACCTTAAAGCGCTTTGGCGAAATGAGACGGATGCCGTTCACATAAAGAAATAACAGGTTGAGTTCTGTGTGAAATTACAGTGATGGGATGGAAGACGGAGGGGGGAGGAGGGGGGGGGAGATCTCCGGCTACGACATTTTACAAGCTAAAAGAGAAAATAAATGGAATTTTATTACAGGAGAAACAACTCGCCGGGTGATAAAGGGAAGCGTTTTACATCTGCATAATGCTGATAGTGGAGGTAGACACCATTATTACCAGGCGGGCATGGCGGCCGTCTGGAATACTGAATGTCTGGATATACGTCTACATCGTTGAATCTAGGGGAACACTATTCTTATAGAGTAAGTAAGCAGCCAACTCATCCAACACGGCTCTAATGATCCAGGAATACTGCTCCGATCAAGAACAATTAGCTTAACCCCCAGCATCCTGAGTAGGAAGGTGTTTGATAGTTCCTGTACTAGGTACCCTATATACAGTGCCAGGGTGCTCCTGTAATAGGTACCCCTATATACAGTGCCAGGGTGCTCCTGTAATAGGTACCCCTATATACAGTGCCAGGGTGCTCCTGTAATAGGTACCCCTATATACAGTGCCAGGGTGCTCCTGTAATAGGTACTCCTATATACAGTGCCAGGGTGCTCCTGTAATAGGTACCCCTATATACAGTGCCAGGGTGCTCCTGTAATAGGTACCCCTTTATACAGTGCCAGGGTGCTCCTGTAATAGGTACCCCTATATACAGTGCAAGGGTGCTCCTGTAATAGGTACCCCTATATACAGTGCCAGGGTGCTCCTGTAATAGGTACTCCTATATACAGTGCCAGGGTGCTCCTGTAATAGGTACCCCTATATACAGTGCCAGGGTGCTCCTGTAATAGGTACCCCTATATACAGTGCCAGGGTGCTCCTGTAATAGGTACCCCTATATACAGTGCCAGGGTGCTCCTGTAATAGGTACCCCTATATACAGTGCCAGGGTGCTCCTGTAATAGGTACTCCTATATACAGTGCCAGGGTGCTCCTGTAATAGGTACCCCTATATACAGTGCCAGGGTGCTCCTGTAATAGGTACCCCTATATACAGTGCCAGGGTGCTCCTGTAATAACTGCCATACAGTGTTCCACTAACGGTATGAGTACCATATACACTCCCTGACAGAAGTTACTTATCCATGTTATGTAAATAAAGGATATAACCTGACGATAAATTCATTCATTGGTTGTATAAATTACTCTTTTGAAAGCTGAAACCCTCCTAAATGTGGTTTAAGTTAAGAAAATAAATTGGCATCAATGCTGAAATATTGATCATTTAATGAACACAGAATGGTCAGATTTTGGGAAAACAAAAGTTTTGTCACCCACAGAGAGTAATGTGGTATTACAAATAATTAACTATATAATAAATACAAATATATGTTGCATGACATTGGTGAATGAAGTTGTGGTGCTATTAGAGTCATATTTAATATTTTGTGTGACTTCCATGAGCTTGAAGGACTGCATCCATGCGGTTCAACAATGATTCATACAATTTATTAATGAAGTCATCAGGAATAGCAAAGAATGCAGTCTTACATGCCTCCCAGAGTTCATCTAGATTCTTTGGATTTGTCTTCCAAGCTTCCTCTTTCATCCTACCCCAAACATGCTCAATGATGTCCATGTCTGGTGACTGGGCTGGCCAGTCCTTGAGCACCTTGATCTTTTTTGCCTGGAGGAACTTTGTTGTAGAGATGGAGCAGCATCCTGCTGCAGAATTTGACCCCTTTTATGATTTGGAATATAAGAGGTAGTTAATACTACTTGATATTTTAGGCTATTGATAATGCCTTCCACCTTGCAAATGTTTCACACACCCCCATACTGAATGTAACCCCAGACCATGATGTTTCCACCACCAAATGTAACTGTTTTCTGGGTGTATTTTGGATCCATACGGGCTCCAGTAGTTCTCCTGCAGTATTTGTTGCGGCTGTGGTGTAATTGTACTGAAGATTCATCAAAGAAATCAACCTTCTGCCACTTTTCCAGTGTCCATCTGTTTAGCAGGCTGTGGGACTTTGCAAATGCCACACGTTTTTTTATTTGCCTTTTGTTTAGTGCTGGCTTCTGTGCACTGATTCGAACATGGGAGGCCATTTCGAACAGAATCCTACAAACTGTTCTACTTGAAACAGGGACTTGAGATGACCAGGCCTGTTGGAGCTTTGCTGCAGTGGAAGAGGCGCTTGCTTTGGATTTTCTAACCAATAAATGTTTCCTGCGGAGTCTGCCAGACCTGGACTTGTCAAACACATCTCCAATATTTTTTTAATTCATTGTGCTTGACGCTGAGACACATTAAAGGGACCCTGACCCCTCCAAATCACCCCCAGCCCTATTAATACCTGTCCCTGCACCACTACTTTTCATTATTAGTTGTCCTTTTCTATAAAAAATGCGTTCTGTAACATTGCATAAATCAACATTATGCACTTACATATGTGCGACTTCTTGGCTCTGAATAAGTCTCACAGGGCGTTCCCTATGAGACTGTAAGCCCTCCTTAGCTGCTCATTATCACGCCCCGATGGGCGTGATAAGTAATCCTAGTCCTCCTCACCCTGCTGTAGGGGCGTAATAGCCGGTGTGATGCTATTTGCGTCACATCCGGTCTTTGTGATGTCTGTACACTCTTTAGGTGTAAATCTAATGCCGCGCATGTGCAATGCGCATGATGAGGTCGGCGTACACCTAGAGGGTGTACCGACGTCACAAAGACCGGATGTGACGCAAATAGCGTCACACCGGCTATTACGCCCCTACAGCAGGGCGAGGAGGACTAGGATTACTTATCATGCCCGTCGGGGCGTGATAATGAGCAGCTAAGGAGGGCTTAGAGTCTCACACGGGATGCCCTGTGAGACTTATTCAGAGCCAAGAAGTCCCACATATGTAAGTGCATAATGTTGGCCCAGTAAAACTGGTCTCGTGTGCCTTGTTAAAGAAATTTGAGCAGCGGCTGACCAAAAAGAACAGGCGCCAGGACTATCAATGAGAGAGTGGTGTGGCCTCCCTTCGTGGGCTGGGTTGCCAAATGGCACAAAAAGCCATACCCGCCCACCAAAGGAACCTCTGTGCAGCAGGACTTATCAGTCGGCCAGAGAGATCCACTTCCTGGTGTGGCCAACAACGCCAAGAGAAGGAATAGCCCAGAGAAGGGAGCAGGAGACCGGGAGCGAGACAGACTTAGGCGCAAGATGGCACGCAGAACCCAGATGCCGTGGAGGAAGGTGACCGAAGGGCCCTGGAGAGTGGGGTAGAGAGCGAGGACTCCCCCTTTGGACAGGAAGAAGTCCTTGAGCAGCTGTGGCTCCTAGACCCTGGATTCCATGCAAGGAGAGATGGAGAGCCTGGGCCAGCAGCTGAGAAGGGCCCAGGTGGAGGCGGTAGAGGCCTGGAAGGATGCTCTGCTGGACAGAATGACCTGGAGGTGGACGCAGTCGAGAAGACCATCACCAGCCTTGGAGGAGGATGAGATTGGCACTGAGAAGCCAACAGTAGGAGGTACCGACACTCCCCTGGTAGCTGGCAAGACCCTGGCGGGACCCCTAGACACCCAACCGCCCTGCCCCTGGCCAGATGTGTTAAGATCTTCCCGGGGACCACTGCATGGAGATAGATAGGTTGGCAGTTCCACTCACACCTAAACCACCACCTGAGGGGATCAGCGCGGAGAGGGTGGTATTTAAATGGGTCAACCAGCGTGAAGAGCTAATTGGCTTCCCAGGAGAGGCCCAAGAAGGGGAGGCCCCCATACAAACGTTAAGCTAGCAAGAATATTGCCGCCAGCAAGAGGCCCAACAGGAGGCCCGACAGCAGGAAAGGTGGGCCCAGTGGCTAGCCATGGAGAAGCGGAACCTGCAGGCCAAACAGCGGGTCCGCAAGTCCAGGGCCGTGGACAGAGGGCCGATAAACATGCACAGTAGTCCATTTCAGCTTAGAGAAGGGCTGGGGATTCTTGAAAGAGAGAGGGAAGGCCACTGTGTGACCCAGCGGGATGTAAAATCCCACCTACCGGAGGGCCATCCCAGACGCAACTTTCACCCCGTTGATTGTGACACCTTCACCCAGCACCTGGGTGAACGTGGGTGGTATACCCTCGATGTTAACATTGTAAGAGAGGGGGCACCATCCTTGAAACTAGCAGAGCCCCAAGTGTCGAAGCCAGCAGCCCAACCAGTGTCAGTGTGGCGCCCCGCACCGAGTGCGTCACAGGAGGGTATTGCAGCCATAAATGCAGCAGCAATATTCTCTGACCCAGCAGTCATCTGGTTAACTTAGAGATCCATACTCGGCATGCCTCACTTAGCATAGAGGGCCAATCAAGGTCCTGGTGGGCGGAGTGCAAGGGTAGTGTGTAGTGGAAAGTTTAGTCCAGCTTAGAGAGTTCTAGTCTCGGGTCTGGAGAAGCAACAGCAACTTAGAAGACCTCTGCAGATTCCAGCTCTGCAACCTAGGAGAGGGGGTTGCACAGTCAGTGCAGCCCCCTGGCCACCTTCTACCGGCCATCTCCTCACCCTTACAACGGTTGAGCACCATTACTCCCGGTGCATTACCAACCGAACTTGGGCATCAACATGCAGGTTCAAAACCACCCCGCGCCCTTATACAGCCGGTTTGCTGGTACCGAAGCTAGCAGCAGTTCAGCTCTGCTATGCGAACCAGAAGAGTGGAGGAGCAGCTCTACAGGAGCACCCCACCATCGCCAAATCCAGTCGTCTAACCAGCGGTGTACCTACCAAGGGACCCAAGGCTCCCCAAAGCATCCGGAACGTATACCCCGGATAGGGCATTCAAGCAGCCTCCCTGTACCCGACCTGGTATTCCTGGGCGACAATGGCAACTTACTTAGTTAGAATGGAGGAACACCGCAGATCTCTGAGGGACACCTGTCACTGCTGAGTCCACCCAGTCCACTACCCGTTAACTGTATGCCATGTACTGCTTGCTGGTTACAGTAAAGAACCCATTACAGAGACTTACAGTGTCCGTGCTTCCTTATGACTACGTCCGTCTGCACACAAGGTAACCGCAGCTGCCGCACAACATCTTAAGCAGCTCCTGGCTCCGGGGATCACCGCTCAGCCTGTGGGGAGCGTTCCATCTTGCTGCATTCCATCCCCCGGAGGCCTCGCAGCGTCGGTAAAGTTACCGAACTACTCATAGGTGGCGTCATGAAACAATTAACCCCTTAATCTGTTCCCACAAGACGTCTTCAACTTTTGATCTGCACTCAACCGGGCCCCACTACCGGCAGGCGCGGTCCATCCGTGACAAGGAGGAAGAAGCTACTGCCTGTCTAAACCGGAGTCCCCGGCCACGGTGAGTCATCAGAGCCCCAGCAGAAACAGCCAGAGCCCGCACCCATGAAGGAGCCAAGCTTTAAAGCCACTATCCAGGCTGCACCCAAGACCCAGGATGCAGCCACGCAGACTTTGTTAAAAGCGACTGCCATGGTGGTAATAAAGACCAGGGAGTCGGCTGCCCAAACGGAGCCCCTGCAAGTGACAACGGCTGCAGCACGTGACCAGGCTGCACCAGCTAGTGCTGGTAGCACCCAAGGACTCCAGAAGAGAAGAGACAGCTCAGATAATGAGGTGCTGCCCTGGCAGAGGAGGAAGCCACATTCCAACTTGTGGTAATCAAGAGTGCTGGCTTTTGTACAAAGTTAAACTGTTATTGGGCAGCTTGGTGGCTTAAGTGGTTAGCACTGCAGCCTTTACAGCACTGAGGGCCCTGCAAGGAGTTTGTATGTTCTCCCCATGTTTGTGTGGGTTTCCTCCCACATCGCAAAAACATACTGATAGGATGTATAGATTGTGAACCCCAAGAGGGACAGTGTTGCAAATGTGTATGTAAAGTGCTATGGAATTACCGTAATAGCATTATATAAATGAATAAATATTATTATATTATTGACCTGGCTGGGTCTTGCATTTAAGTTTTCTTTTAGTTAGCAAGTGTATGCCTGTAGAAAGAATGCGTGTTTAGCGCTTGATAAGTAAAAGTTAATGTGTGCCTGTTTGAAGAATGTGTGCCTTAGTTTAGAATAGAGATGTACGATATGTAGATTTTGTTCCTTAAAAGACTAAAAGTCTTCACTCGTCTCCTCGATAGCAGCTTCAGTAGTCGCGAAGTCCTCACTGCTTGGGTCCAACTCGCGGTCCTGCGGGAACAGAAAATTTATGTTAAGATTTTTGTTACAAGATTCATCACGACAAGAAATGTGTTGGCATTGGATATGTCATCACCAGCATTGGATAAACGAGCACTGGAAACCAATGCCATGCAAGAGCTCTATGAGTTTTTCGTATGACTCAAATATTTTTCGGCGATTGCTGTAAATCGCTGATTTGGTCATCCAAAGGCCTGGCAGGGACCGATACATGTCAATCAATTCCCTGGTGAACTCGTCACTTTTAAAAGCCATCTGAAATAAAGAATAGCATTCAGTGAGCATACATGGAACCGGATAAAAAAAAAGGTAACAATAAGGTTTGAAACGCAGGACTGTTTGTTGGGTGTGGCAGAAACCCCTTTAAAATGGCCAACCATGCGTAACCATATGTATACTTCTTGGGTGTGGCAGAAAGACCCTAAGATGGCTGCCCATGCAACAGCATATGTATACAGATAGAAGCCATGGACTCCCTCCCTCCAAAGCAATGATAGCAGATAATTGGTAGGAGTCCGATAAATAAAGTAAAAATGGAAAAGCATTTAAGAACCTAAACTATACCTACCGAACTGGTCTGTGAAGAACTGTTGGACAATAACGAAACAGATGTGCAATCACAGCTGGAAAGCAGCTACTACGACCCTCAGACCAAGACACAAGACCAGGACGCAGTCAAAGACAGGATCCGCAGACCAAAAAGCAGTCAGGAAAAAAGAAAAGGTGGATGCGATGCCAAAACAGCGGAGTACACGGAGAGCTCTTCTGCGATCTTTGAACCAACACGCGGTCTGGAACAAAGGATGGAATCGCTACTACGTGGTTTTCTTTTAAAACACGGCTGCCCAATCAGAACGCAGTAGCGACCACCAATAAGCGCTGAGGGAGTCTCAAAAATGGTAATGCGTCACACCTTTGTGACTGCTACAGAGGTGTGAATCGTTGTTTAACCTTCTGTGTGAAAGAGTCCCAACGACCGCAGACATCGTTACATACATCGCTAGAATCACTGCATCGTTGGGAAGATCTGACTGTTTGACATCTCACCAACGACCTTACGGGATCGTTGTCGGAATCGTTGTTGCATCATTGTGTGTGACAGGACCTTAAGAGGCTGTGGACTATGCACAACCCAAACTTATTTGTAAATAGTTAGCACCCCGGTGAGCTCCTTGTTGGTTTTAAAGCCGACTGAAGAACTTGATCACAGAACAAAAACTTGTTTGGCATTGCCGAAACAGTGGTTCAGCAAGAAGACCATTGATGTCCTGTAGCCCACCCAGAACCTACGCTGGGGGTTATGTTAAGCAAGTCCCCCGCCTTCTTTGCACTTAGGACAATGTGATGGACACCCGGACAGGGATTTTAAAAGCCCATTGTAAAAAGTTATTTATGGTATTTAAATAGTTAACTATTTTATATTTTTGTAACTTTCAAGTATGAGTGCCTCCCAAAAAGGGCTGAAAAGTTTATTGCTACCTGTTGGAATGCATTTCTAAAAATTTTGCATGTCTTACCACAAGTTATTTTTGTTATGTTCCAGTCCGAGTACTTGCTGAGTGTAGGTGGGGGGGTGGGGGGATGATTGTACTGCACCCCAGCCAAAGGTGTAGTATCACACTCTTGGGTAAGGTGGGGAAACCAACCGGTATCCAGATACCCAGGCCAACACTACACCACTCCAGGTGAGAGTTAGGGCAAGATTACTCCTAAGGGAGAGCAAAGTCCCTGATCCTATCTGGAGGGAAGGAACCAAGGTAGAAGAGATGGATGGAGAGCAGAGTTTAGGGAAGCACTCAGGAGGGAGTAAAGTCAGGGAGGACAGACATTAATGATGCAGGACACGTGACAGTATAAAAAGACCAGTAAAAACATCTAGAAGTTAATTGGTGGGTGGCTGGCAAGAGCTGAAGGAGTCTGTGAAGGCCAGAGTGTCTGTCAGAGAGGGACAATATCTAGAACGAGAGATCCAGGTGACTGGAGCCAGTGGGAACTCAACCTAAGACCTGAGAGGGAGACAAGACTTGGCAGAGAAGTGGAGAAAGAGAGAGAAAGTGTGCTCCCGAAGACGGAAGGGGTCCCAGGGGACCGGGTAGTGAGCAATCCACCCAGGAACGCCCACATCCACAATGACTGAAACCGTGTGGAGGGACCAGGCTGCAGAGTAGGGGTACCGGGCCCCGGACTAGTGGAGAACAACCAGGCTTAGCTAGCAACCTGGAGGCTGCGGTATCTCCAAGTGCCGTAGCTGGAACCGCACACACCTGCCGAAAAGGGTTAAGGGACTGTCATCATAGAAACCCCACCAAAGGCCCATGGCCACTGGCTCGGGGCTCTGTGTGTGAGGCACAGGGGACGAGGGCAAAGCAAGCGCAGAGAATGAGATGACCGTGAAAGGAAAGTAAAAGGGGGTTACCGGTTAAGTGACACCAAGTTACCCAGGAGTTAGCTGGATTCCCTTCTCCACCTCCAAGGAATCAGCGCTCCGCAGGTTGTTGCAACAGTGATGACTGCTGTAACCAGGAACGACAAAGCTGTGAGTAAATATCTTGAGACTACACCCCGCTGTGCGAACTTTCTTGCTGCACCATCAACCCTGTGCTGTAACATCAGCACCAACTCAATCAGTAACATCTGCTGCCCTGGGCATCTGCCCTACCCATGGAGGGCTTTCCGGTAGCCATCACTAGCTGCAATCCGCGGGTGGCGTCACGTGAACAATAATCCCCAAGCCCAGTGATACTCTCCCTAAGGACACCTTCTCTCATCACCAGTCCCCAAAGAAAACTCTCAATCCCCCTTTTTATTGACCGCTTGCAGGGTGCCATGGACCGGGTCACGACACCGTGACATTCCCCAAGCACATTGACAGGCCCGGCATCGAGTACCCCATGGTCCCCATAGGGCGAGTCACCACCATCTATAGAGCACCAGGATACAGCCATGTATAGAGTGCCAAGTACAGCCATCTATAGAGCGCCAGGGTACAGCTATCTATAGAGCACTAAGGTACAGCCATCTATAGAGCACAACAGTGCCATCATTAATAGTAATGGACACCAATTGTTGGGTGAAACTTAGCATAAATGGTCAAATATATCCATATCCCAATATTTCCATCCACTCCAAACATTTTGTCCTTGAAAATGAAATCTTGATAGACTGTCCCACACTTCTCCGCCTTATGTCCACACTTATGTACCCTTTCACATATCTCCACCTCTGACCAATTTCTGCCTAATATGACATAAAAAAGCATTTTTGTCTATTTGATCGTAATTTCACTGTCCTCCTGCCTTGAGGCTCCTTGGAAGGTCACATCTTCTTGCTGACTCTGGGACAATCCATCAGACACAGAGTCGCCCTGCAGCCACATTTCATCATGGCGCAGTGTAAATCTCATGAAGCAGCCAAATAATGATTGACAGGTACGTTTCCCATGATTGGTTTCATCACTATTTATAGATACAGTGAATGTGTCTCGGTTACTGATGACCAGACGTACAGCTTCGTAATATTATTTATCTGTATTATTCTGTGACCGTAATTGTCCTGCATTTACCTGAGGTTTGTGTGTGCTTCACAAAAGAAATGATAGTGTGTCATGTATCAAGTATCATGCTACCTAAAAACTGAACTACTATAATGCTGTCCCTATGTACAAGAATATAACTAAAAAAATATTACCTCCTATGTAGCAGAATATAACTACTATAATACTGCCCCCTATGTACAAGAATATAACTACTATAATACTACCCCTATCTACAAGAATTTAACTACTATAATACTGCTCCTATGCACAAGAATATAACTACTATAATACTGCTGCTATGTACAAGAAAATAACTATTATAATACTGCCCCTATATACAAGAATATAACTACTATAATACTGCCCCCTATGTACAAGAATATAACTACTATAATATTGTCCCTATATACACGAATATAACTACTATAATATTGCCTCTATGTACAAGATTATAACTACTATAATACTGCTCCTATGTACAAGAATATAACTACAAAAATACTTCCTCCTATGTACAAGAATACAACTACTATAATACTGCTCCCTATGTACAAGAATATAACTACTATAATACTGCCCCTATATACAAGAATATAACTACTATAATACTGCTCCTATGTACAAGAATATAACTACTATAATACTGCTCCTATGTACAAGAATATAACTACTATAATACTGCACCTATGTACAAAAATATAACTACTATAATACTGTACCCTATGTACAAGAATATAACTACTATAATATTGCCTCTATGTACAAGATTATAACTACTATAATACTGCTCCTATGTACAAGAATATAACTACAAAAATACTACCTCCTATGTACAAGAATATAACTATTATAATACTGCCCCTATGTACAAGATTATAACTACTATAATACTGCTCCTATGTACAATAATATATATCTACTATAATACTGTCCCCTATGTACAAGATTATAACTACTATAATATTGATCCTATGTACAAGAATATAACTACTAAAATACTGCTCCTATGCACAGGAATATAACTACTATAATACTGCCTCCAATGTACAAGAATATAACTACTATAATACTGCTCCTATGCACAGTAATATAACTATTATAATACTGCCTACTAGGTACAAGAATATAAACTACTATAATACTGCTCCTATGTACAAGAATATAACTACTATAATTCTGCCCCTATGTACAAGAATATAACTACTATAATACTGCCCCTATGTACAAGATTATAACTACTATAATACTGATCCTATGTACAAGAATATAAGTACTATAATATATGTACAAGAATTTAACTACTATTATACTACTCCTATGTAAAAACTATAACTACTATAATACTGCCCCGTATGTAGAAGAATAGAAATAATATAATACTGCTCCTATGTACAAGAAAAAACTACTATAATACTGCCCCTATATACAAGAATATAACTACTATAATACTGCTCCTATGTACAAGAATATATCTACTATAATACTGCTCCTATGTACAAGAATATAACTACTATAATACTGCCTCTATGTACAAGAATATAAGGTAACTACTATAATACTGCTCCTATGTACAAGAATATAACTACTATAATACTGCCCCTATGTACAAGAATATAACTACTATTATAATGCCCCTATTTACAAGAATATAACTACTATAATACTGCCTCTATGTACAAGAATATAACTACTATAATGCTGCCGATATGCAGAAGAATATAACTGCTACTAGATGGGAGCCTGATGCTGTCGCATCAGGTGGGTTGTGACATGACGATGGGAGGCAGGCTCTATGGTGCTGTGGGTGGCAGGCGTCTCTCTGTTTCCCCTTGCGTGCTCTCTGGCTCTCCAACCGTGCTGTCTCTCAGCCTCCCCCACCTTGGGTTACTCTCTGGCCCCCCTTTGTTGTCTCTCTTGTCCTGTGGTTGCTGTGCCTCCTCCCTCGAGGTGGATCTGCTCCACTTGCACTCTCCCATGCTGCGAGCTAGAGCAGGGGCAGAACAGAAGCAGAGTGGGGCAGAGCAGAGTGGGGCTAAATGGGGCAAAGCAGAGTAGGGAAGAGCAGGGGCAGAGCAGAGTGGGGGAGAACTGGGCAAACCATAGCCAGAGCGAGGAAGGACAGAGCGGAGCAGAGCAGGGGGAGAATGGGGGGAGAGCCGGTAGAGAAAGGGGCAGAGTTGAGCAAAGCAGGGGCAGAGTGGGAATGTATGTATGTGGCAGAGTGGGAGTGTGTGTGTGTGGGAGTGTGCATGTGGCAGAGTGAAAGTGTGTGTGCGTGGGAGTGTGTGTGGCAGAGTGGAAGTATGTTTGTGTGGCAGAGTGCATGTGGCAGAGTGGAAGTGCGTGTTGTGTGGGAGTGTGTGTGTGGCAAAGTGGAAGTGTGTGAGTGTGTGTGTGTGGCAGAGTCAGAGTGTGTGTGGCAGAGTGGGAGTGTGTGTGTGTGGAAGAGTGAGTGTGTGTTACAGAGTGGAAGTGTGTGTGTGGGAGTGTGGGAGGCAGAATGGAAGTGTATATGTGTTGGAGTGTTTGTGTGTGTGTGTGGCAGAGTGGAAGTGTGTGTGAAAGAGTGTGTGCTAGAGTGGAAGTGTGTGTGTGTGGGGCAGAGTGGAAGTGTGCATGTGTGCCAGAGTGTGAGTCTGTGTGTGGCAGTGTGTGTGTCGCAGAGTGTAGTGTGTGTGCCAGAGTGGGAGTGTGTGTGTGTGGTAGAGTGGGAGTTTGTATGTGGCAGAGCGGGAGCATGCGTGCCAGAGTGGGAATGTGTGTGTGGCAGTGTGCGTGGCAGAGTGGGAGTGTGTTTGTGTGGCAGAGTGGGAGTGTGTGTGTGGCAGTGTGTGTGGTAGAGTGTGTGTGTGTGTGGCAGAGTGGGAGTGTGTGTGTGGCAGAGTGGGAGTGTGTGTGTGGCAGTGTGTGTGGCAGAGTGGGAGTGTGTGTGTGTGGCAGAGTGGGAGTGTGTGTGTGGCAGTGTATGTGGCAGAGTAGAAGTGTGTGTGTGGCAGAGTGGGAGTGTGTGTGTTGTGCAGTGTATGTTACAGAGTGGGAGTGTGTGTGTGTGGCAGAGTGGGAGTGTGTGTGTGTGGCAGAGTGGGTGTGTGTGTGTGTGGCAGAGTTTGAGTGTTTGTGTGGCAGTGTGTGACAGAGTAGGAGTGTGTGTGGCAGTGTATGTGGCAGAGTGGAGGACAGGCTGCAGTACCTGGTTGTTCTCTGTCTGTGTAGACAGGGACTGTGAGGATACCACAGTCATATGAGGTTACTCCGCCCATGATAGTGATGTCACTACAGGTCCTGCAAGTCACAGTTTATTAGCGGCGGCGGGGGGATACCTGGCTGGGGACTGCGGCATTGAGTTAGTGGGGAGGGACTGCTGGAGTTCACTGGGCGGACTGCTGGGAGCGACCGGAGAGCAGCGTGCAGCGGGCTGCGGCCACCATATTTCCATACCCATCACTTGGGTGTGGAAATCTGGCGCCGGCGAAAGTGACGTAGGTGGACATCCAGACGGAAGTGGATGAGCCACTTCACAATTATATATAGAGATAATAATACTGCCCCTATGTACAAGAATATAACCCTACTATAATATTGCTCCTATGTACAAGAATATAACCCTACTATGATACTGCCCCTATGTACAAGAATATAACTACTATAATACTGCTCCTATGTACAAGAATATAACTACTATAATACTGCTCCTATGTACAAGAATATAACTACTATAATACTGCCCCTATGTACAAGAATATAACTACTATAATACTGCTCCTATGTACAAGAATATAACTACTATAATACTGCTCCTATGTACAAGAATATAACTACTATAATACTGCCCCCAAGCTGTGAGGTTGTGTTGAGCAGTTCTCCTGATGTCTGGAGCAAGCCCAGGGTGGGGTCACCCTGGGCGGGGACGCTCCCCAGGCAAGGCCCAGGCTTCCCGGCCTACACTGGGACAAGGCTCCCAGGCCTCTTCCAATGGGAATACCACACCTAGAGTCACTGTGAGACCTGTGACTGCTGCACGAAGCTCCTGCACTAGAGAAGAAAGTAAAGAAACAGTGTGTCATGTTCTGGGAGGAAAAACTCCAAGTTTTGGAAAGAAGCCTGATGTGAGTACAGACATGCAGCAGATTGTGAAGTCTTGTAATTCACCCAGAGAAGCCCCAGTCAGTGCACAGCTGCCATCATCATCAGGTGTGCAGCTCAGCTTTCCAGTCTGTGCACAGCTCCAGCCTGCAGCCCTGCTGCCATCATCAGCTGTGCAGCTCAACTCTCCAGCCCGAAAACAGCGGACGTCTTTGGAGAAACAGACCCTGCAGGAGAATCTCCAGCATGTGGTGTCCGGCATGGCCAGCTCAGGCCGCACCAGGTCGCAGTCCAGTGCCCGTGGTAAGCATGTCCCAGTGCCTGGATCCAGCAAGGCCGCCATGAAAACATCTGTGGTGGAGGCCAGTGACAAGCCTGTATTCAAAGTCCCTGCACCGGTGGCCAAGCCTGAAGCTGTGGAGACGGCGCGTGCACCCGAGCTGCAGCTGGCGGACGAGATTCCCGGACTGGTCTGGAAAATGGGTGAGTTGCAGAAGCAAAAACAAATGCTGCAAACTGAAATTGACGTGATTTACACCCTAAAGAGCACTAACCCTGATAATAATGATATGTATGACACAAGACTGAATACACTTGGTGCAGAGCTGGCAGGTGTGGTGCAAGACATTGACATTTATTTGGCGGCGATGGGGCCCCTGAAGGAGACCTATGAGAACCAGGAGCGGTTCGCCTCCTATACACAGGACCGTGCTGTGGAGACCAGGACCCCCCACATAAAGTCAGAGACTGCACCGGACGAGACCCCCCAGCAGCAGACACGGCCGGTGACACAGACGGCACGCTTCTGCTTCCAGGATGAAGCACCACTGCAGCAGGGACAATCTGTAGAGTCTGAACAGGAGCATACAGCTCAGACTACAGCAGAGGCACCACAGGTCCCAGCATGCTCCTCAGAGGAGCAGGACAGTGTGTGTGAGACTGTTAGTGCTGATGAGGCTGAGGCTGAGGCACTGACAGGGGTTAATGACGCTGTATTAGATGATGGTGCTGCTTATGATAATGTGCATGATGTATGTGACTATCCCCCGTTACCATCTAATTCACAAGGTGTGACAGCTCCCCCTGCTGCAGACCCTCTCCCTGTCAGTCAGCCCAGTGTTACCCAGCAGGTGCCCCCCAAGAATGCCTGGAGCCGCGGTGCCCCATCATTCACCTCTAGCGCCAGGTATACCGGACAGACGTTTAAGCGTATTAATGTTGTGCGTTTTAAGTATATAGGTGCCAAGGAGGATCTGCCGCAGCGCAGGTATGTGGTGAGGGAGCTACTGTGCCGCCAGATGGGGTTTGTGGTACATGAGATACTGGCAGTGTCTAATCTGCAGGACTGGCAGGGCTATGAGGTCAGCTTCAAGCTAATGTCTGACCTGGACAGGTTCTGGGCCAATTACCCCAAGTTCAGGGCTGGAATAACTTTCTGTTGGTTCCCATTTCCAGGCCAGATACTGTGACTGTCAATATCACCTTCTGGAATGAGGCCGTTCCTCCTCAGGACATCGAGGTGTGGCTCCGCAGACATTGTGACCTCGTCTCTGGACTCACCAAGGTCAGAGATGAGGACGGTGTCTGGACAATGGGGTGGAAGGTCTCGGTGAAGCTGCGGCAGTGTAACAACATCACTGCCCACTTACCCAACTCTTTCTTCATTGGGAGGGAGAGGGGAAGATGTTACTATCCCGGGCAGCCCAGAAAGTGCTTCAAATGTGGTGGGAAGAGTCATCTGGCTAATGCCTGTACTGTGGTGAAGTGCAGCCTGTGTGGGGACATCGGCCATGTCGCTGCAGACTGCCGGGACGTCCGGTGCAACCTTTGTGGTAAGATGGGCCACCCTCACAGGGACTGTCCAGACGCCTGGCACAACATCTGCAGCGCCTTCCCTGATGAGGATGTGATGGCAGGGGCAGAGGTTCAGGAGGAGGTGGTGGCAGAGGCACAGGAGGAGGACGGTGTAATGTCAGGAGAAATACTGACCAGCTCAGATGCCCATCAGGAGTCTACCAATGTAACCCCAGAGCAGCAGGGTACAGAGGGTGTGGAGGGGAACATAGAGGTAGTCCCTCAGGTCCAGCAGCCTCAGGTGGCCCCCTCTTCAGGATCACGCTCTGTATCAGATGACTGGGGCATTAAGCAAAATAAGAGGAAGAAAAAGAACACGTCCTCCCGTAAACCTGAGGCAGAATGTAACACTGGTCGGAGGGCTAGAAAGAAGGTCCAGGGGTCTGCAGGAGTGATGGTCATGTCAAACAAGTATGGGGTCTTATCAGAGTCTATGGATGAGGACTATGAGAATGAGTTGCGGAAAATTGATGCTGAGTGTGACGGGGACATAGAGGACCACCCCCCGCCTAAGCGGAAGCCCTTATCTGTTGACCCTCATGTAGAGACTGACATGGACACCGGTGGTGGACAGACCATCTCTGACTCATGATGATGGCTGTTCCTTTGCTCCTTCTATATTGTGTTGTGATGGCCGGGTTCTCATTATCCCTAACCTCGAGTAATGTGAATAGCATTAAGGTGAGGAGGACGAGACATGCGGTGTATGAACATCTCAGGTATCTGGACACAGATGTCATCTTCCTGCAGGAGACACATCTGACATCTCTGGGGCTTCTGAGAGAGGCTGAGAGGGAATGGCGGTCGGGTCCATCATTCTGGTCACTGGCTGTGGAGCCTTACGCCGGGGTCGCTGTTCTGTTTAATACCCAGGATGTGACTGTACATAGGATGACGGAGGTGGTCATGGGGAGGTGTCTGGTCCTGGAAGTCACTATCCATGGTAGGCGACTTCGGCTTATTAACGTCTATGGACCACAGACGGTGACTGACAGGATCCAGCTTTATAATGACGTCAAGCCTTATCTCTTCACTTCTCTTCCGGTGGTGATGGCGGGGGACTTTAATGCCATACTGACATCAGGTGACAGCTCCTCAGGCAGGGCGGTGACCAGGGATGGTAAGGTCCTACGTAACATCACAACGCAGGCAGGACTGATTGACGCTTTCACACAGGGAGGTCGGCGGCCTAAATTCACGTATTCCTGTTCCAACAGGAGCAGTAGAATAGACTTTGTGTTTGTGAGTCCTACTGAGGCTGTCAGCGGCCTGAGTGAGAAGGTCGTCCCTTACTCTGATCACCTGGCCTTGTGCTTCTGTCTGGGGACCTCTAACCGTCCGGACATTGGTAGAGGGTTGTGGAGGCTTAATTCCAGTCTCCTTGATGATACCTATGTCCAGAGTCGTGTCCACTCCCTTATTGAGCTTCATCTAGACAGGGCTGACTTCTACGACAACATGACCGACTGGTGGGAGGACGTCAAGGAGGATATCAGATCCCTCTTACAGAGACTGTCAGTGAGTAAAGGGAGGAATAAGTACAGCCGGTACCTGAGGCTGCGTAAAGAATTGGAGTCACTGTATTCGGCGGGCGGGGATGACAAAGTGAAGATCGACCGGCTGAAATCTGAGATAAGGCAGTATCAGTACAGTAGGTACACCTCCCTGGTTCTTGAACGGGATTATGGGTCCTTGGGGGCCCCTGATCCCTTTGAGAATTGCAGGGAAAGGGTGGCCAAAAAAATGGTCACGGGTCTCACTGACTCCCAGGGTGTATTGCAGGACTCTCGGGAGGGTATCCTGGGGGTGGTGAGATCTTACTATGCTGACTTGTTTCAGAGGAAGGTTTTGGATAAAGATAAGATGGCTCAATTCTTGGAGGCGACTCCAGTGCCTGATGCTACTGATCTGGACTTTTCTCCTTTGACAGCAGAATTAACGGTGGAGGAAGTTAAGGAGGCTATTGATAAATTATATCTGAAGAAGGCACCAGGTCCAGATGGTATAACAGCAGAATTTTATAAGAAATTCAGGGACCTCCTGGCTCCAATCCTTGTGAATGTGTATAGTAATTGTCTAGAAAATCACCTGATGCCTCCATCCATGAGAGTGTCCTCGTTAATCCTGCTGTCTAAGGGTAAAGAGCCGAGCGACATAAAGAACTGGAGGCCGATTGCCCTCTTGAATGTGGACAGGAAGATTCTGGCAAAGATCCTATTTTCTAGGTTAGTCTGTGTGTCCCCGGCACTGTTGGCAGGCTCTCAGTTTGGCACGGTAAAAGGGCGGAATATCTCTGGAGCAGTCATCTCGATACGGGAGATGTTTGAGAGATGTAAAGCTCTGCGGTGTGGGAAATATGTTGTCAGTCTGGACCAGGCTAAAGCCTTTGACAGGTTGATCATGACTATCTGTGGGCCACTTTGTTAAAGTACGGTATTCCGGGACAATTTGTGGATTGGCTGAAGACATTATACAGGGAGGCGGTGAGCTTTCCTCTGATTAATGGTTGGCAGGGTGACACTTTTGGAGTTGAGGCAGGGGTGAGACAGGGCTGCCCACTGAGTCCGCTCCTGTATGTGTTTGCCCTCGATCCTTTTCTGAGGTCACTGCAGCAGTGCGATTTTCAGGGGGTGTCGGTCCCCCACTGCCTGCCTCTGAATGTTGTTGCCTATGCGGATGATGTGACGTTGGTGATCTCCAATCCTCGAGAGGTGCAGATGTTATCTTCGTCTATCAGAAGCTACTCCGAGGCCTCCGGGTCTCTGGTCAACCTTGAGAAGAGTCAAGCTCTGTGGACATTAGACACTGATCCCAGCTTTGATCTGCCGCAGTTTGCCAATGCTTCCACCCATATTAAGATCCTAGGGGTTAAATTTGGGAGGGGTGATAATGCCACACTAAATTGGGAGGAGAAATTGGAAACCGGAAATGCAAAGGTTCAGCGATGGAAGAACTGGAGGCTGACCTATAGAGAAAGGGTCACTATGATGAAGACTTACCTGGTCCCCGTGTTCTTGTATGTCTCTGTCATTTTTCCGTTGCCGGAGTCTTTCTCAGCAAGGCTCTTCAGCCTGTTCTTCCAGCTCTTGTGGGGAAATAGGTTGAACCTAATAAAGAGGGGAATAACGTACCTACGGCGGAGAGAGGGTGGGCTGGATATGTTGAATCCAAGGGTTTTCTTTGACTCCTTGTTTCTGAAGGTGAATTTTGGGAACATGGACTCAATCAGTAGCTCCCTGTGGGTGAATAGTATCAGGTACTGGATATTGCCTTTTGCAGAGTCTTGGGTGCGAGGCGGCAGTCTCAAGAGGAGGAGATGGACAGGTGACTACCTCCCCCAGTATCTGGACTACGGTCTGAAGTGTGTCAGGAAGTGGAGACTGGAGAGGTCTTACATTGAGAGCAATACGAGAAGAGACCTATATGCTCGTGTATGTGGGACTTTCTTCTGTTCTCCGCTGGCCCTGAGGGACTGTGTCACCACTGCCCTGCAGGAAAGTCTCCGGTTCCTAAACGGCAGACGACTCCCTCCCAAACTGTTTGACATCTCTTGGCTTTCGCTACATAGTCGTCTCTTTGTCAGGGGGAACCTGAAATACCTAAGTGTCTCTGATCGGAATTGTCCCCTTGGTTGTCAACAGGAGGAGACTATGGATCACTTTATATGTGATTGCTGGGGAGGGAGGAAGATCTGGGAAGAAGTGTCAGGACATCTACAGATCCCCCGACTGCGGACACTAAAGTATCCTGACATAATCTATGGTGTCCCCCCCACTATCAGTAACATCGACAGGGAGACCATGTATATAATCATCAGTGTCATAAAATACTATCACTGGCACATGAGAACCCGGGTATCACTGCACAATGAGCCGTTCGATCACACCGCTGCGGCCAATCAGGTGATGTCAGA
>JARQOC010000006.1:447778972-447799624 GCA_033576535.1 Allobates femoralis | reverse complement strand
AACACAAGCAAAGTGTAACAACAACAATAACAACTTAAATTTTTTTTAAATTCTTACAAATCAAGAGAAATTGTGAAAAGCATTCACTACGGCGCTTAGTCCTTGCGCTGCAGTCCAGGATTTGTCTCTTTTCCTAGTTGTTGGCCACCCTGGCGGCCACTCTCTCTTGGGCCAACAGTGAACCCCTATACAATAAGGGCCTGACCACACACAGTCCAGTGGTCCCATGTCCATTCACTGTTCAAGAAAAATGTAAAAGTTCATACAAACGTCCTGTAGGCACGGTACGCTTAGTGGTTACTGGGTTACGTGGTTGCATTAAACAAAACATATTTACATTTTACATATTGCATTCAACATATTCACTTAATTAGTAACAACAATCTCTGATGGACTGCACAGCCTTTGTCAGGGAGCATACTTCAAACAAGCTCCGCAGTCTCTCCAGTCCAGGGTGTGCAGCTTACTCAAGCACCGCAGTAACCAGGCTGCCCCCATTATATCAGGCATCAACAACACATTACCGGAGCTACGGCTGGTGCTTCAGCTGGGCCAGCTGCAGGACCCTCCACCAGGTCTGCACATCTTTCTCCACCACTAGTGAACCTCTGCCAGGCTCTGCACTTCTGTGGGGGATTATCAGTCTCCGGCTCCTCAGGCGGGATGGGGCTCTCGCTCCGGCCTCCTGCTTCCCACTGTGTAACGTCAGAGCGAGGGCTGGGTCTCTCTTTGCACTCTTTCCAGGATGCCGCCCACGACGGCACACCCCTTCTGCTTCCCGCACGCCTCGTGGCGCAGTAATGGTGACAGTCAAAAGACACAGTTCAATAAAGTCTTTAAGGCACACAGTACCTGTATACATCAGGCACGATTTCCTGTTTGTGACGCCAATTTGACTCGCCCACCAGGGCCATGGGGTACTAGAAACTGGGTGGCAGTTCTGCTATGGCAGTCACGAGGGTCAAGACCCGGCTCCGTGGCTCTGGGCGGTCAATAAAAGGGACAGTTTTTAGGAATGAATGTGACGCCACCTGTGCATTGTTGCCAGCTGTAGCCACCACTGCAGTTAGGACCCCTGAGGATGAGGGTTGGCAGCCAGGATGTAGAGCCCTCTACGGGTAGGCCTACTCCCCATAGCTGTAGTATTGGTAGTGTTGGGATAATGCTCTCAGCCCCTTCAGGCAATCTCCACTGCCGAATTGCAAAATCAGTATGCAACAGGAAAGTGTTGGATGTTGTGTCACCTGAATAGAAGACCCCCTTTTTGCTTCCAGGCGTAACATCGGGTCCATGGATTGCTACATTACCACCGACCCGATGCGCCAATGTAATATCATCAGACCTCCATCCAGAAACTTTTATAATACTGCTCCTATGTACAATAATAATTGCATAGCTTAGGAAATCATGCTGGATCCATATTCATTTCTTCATTTCTTATTTTGTGTTTTTGATGCAGAACAAAATAGAAGTTAAAACATTTGGGCTGAAATCTTGGAGGATGTAGAACCCCCCCACACAGGTCGCCGTTATTTCTTCAAGTCTTCTGGTGTATTGATCGACCCCTTGTTATTTTTAGAGGGATTAACTGGGCTCTGGGATGTACGTTGTTAATTCCTTATAATAACACCTGATCTTGGTGAATGTTGGTAATTTTTTACAATCTGAATGCAATGTTTGACATATTATATCTCTAGATGGAAACTATACGAAGAGAGTTTAATTAATATACAGAAATATTTTGACAGAGGTGTCTCTGGAAAGATTAATTCTTATTTTACATAATCATATTCTCACCAATGATCCCCTCACCTTTTGGCAGAAAGAGGGTCCATCAAATCATGCCAGTCGCTTGAGTCTTAGATGTCAATGAAGATGTGGCCACTTTTGCCTTTACCGCTTCACAGCTGGGCATTTTCCATTGTTCATATTCGTTTTTTCCTTCCCTTCTTCCAAGAGCCATAATTTTGTTATTTTTCTGTCCACATAACCATATGAGAGCTTGTTGTTTTGCGGAAAGAGTTGTCATTTTAAATGATACCGTTCATTTTATTATGTTATGCACTAGAGAGAAGGAAAAAAACTGAGTTGAAGTTGCAAAAAAAAGTGCAATTTCACAATAGTTTTTTAGGTTTGCTATTAGAGGGGTTATCCGGGATTTATAAGAAAAAAAATTGTGCCTGAGCACCAATAGGCAGGTAGCTGCCACCTCCCTACCTGTTGTGCCCGGCTCCATTCACCACCGACACAGAGCAGGCACAGACTGCTCCTGTCATTGATTTTGACTTTGGAGACGTCACGTCTAGAGAGGGACGGCTTCTCACCTCTGTAGACGGGTGTCATAGCTGACGTCACACTGATTGACAGCCGGCTTCCCCAATCAGGGAGTGGGGAGCTGACTGTCAATGAGCAGGAGATCGGCTGTCTGGCCCTTCAACAGAGCAGAGCGGAAAAGAAGCTGCTGATCTGTTTACATAGCCATGCTGTCCCCGGCAGGAGCAGTCTGCGCCCGCTATGTGCTGTGGATGAACGTACGTGAACGGTGCCGAGCACAACAGGCAGTAAGGTGGCAACTACCTGCCTGTTAGGGCCCTTTCACATCAGCGTTTTTTTCAAATCGCGGCAGATGCGGTGAAAAAACCGCATCTGCCGCGATTACCGCATACCGGCTGCACTTGCGGCGCGGTTGCGGTTTTTGCCATGCAAAGTATAGGCGGACTTGCGGCAGGTGCGGCAAGTGCGGTTTTGCACTTGCGGCAGGTGCGGCCGCGAAAAAAACCGCGGCTGACCGCGGTTTTTTTCGCGGCCGCACCTGCCGCAAGTGCAAAACCGCACTTGCCGCACCTGCCGCAAGTCCGCCTATACTTTGCATGGCAAAAACCGCAACCGCGCCGCAAGTGCAGCCGGTATGCGGTAATCGCGGCAGATGCGGTTTTTTCACCGCATCTGCCGCGATTTGAAAAAAACGTTGATGTGAAAGGGCCCTTAGTGCTTGGCACATTTTTTTTTTCCAGATAATGGCTTTAACCATGATCACTATAAGGTAAAACTGACTAAGAACAGCATTGCAGTAGCACTGCCTCAAACCACTGCAATGACTGGCACAGGTATGTCACGGGGTGGTATAGTGGATAGGGAATCAGGAGGCAAGATGGTAAAATGGGCAAAGGCAAACTGGGGAACTAGTCTGACCCTTAGATTGAGGGTCCCTGGCTCAACCTGATTCTGGAATTACCTCTGAAGGTGAGGATGTTCAGGCTGCTACCCTTACCTTTTTCTCCTGATCAGCCCTAGGCTAAAAGCCCCCAACTCCACCGATGGACTGGTAAAACCCAGCAGCTCTTAAGAAGGGAACAGCAGCAGCACAGCACAACACGTCCTCACTGCAAGGGGTCCAAGTAGAGACTGAACTCTATCTGCGACACCGGTGGAGGGAAGCGGAACTAGTTCAAGGCTGAGGGAGTGGAGATCTGAATTCTAAGACTCACCCCTCCACCTTCTCTACCTGCAGAGCCACCCACAACAGCTTTCTGGTATTAGCTATGGATGAGCCAAAGGAAATTAACTTAGATCCAAATCACAGCAGCAACACACATGGGCTGCAGAGCAGTCAGCACATCACAGTACTCTCCCCCCTTATGAGTGGCCTCTGGACTCTACAACAGACATGTCCACTGTCCAGTAATGGTCTAAATTTCCTGAGTGATGACCTGTGGAAGATATGTGTATTTTGCACTGGAGGAAGTTCGAGCTGGAACAACACGGGGTTGTAAATGGCCGATATTCTAAACAGTCCGATAACTTCGGCAGTAGGAGCTCCAGCTGCACACTTCCACCTAACTTGTTTTGACAATACCCGCACAAAATCACCACACTCTGGTCTGGACCTGAACGTTTATTGCCATTTATGCAATTACAGACAGAGGATCCTTCTCAGGGGGGCAAACAGCAGCGACGTCCCTGTCACTTCACAGGAGGCTTTCTCACAGATGGCTTAGTGGAAGTCACTAGCTGAAGTTTAGACTCAGGCAAGAAGATGCCATTGGCGTCACCATACACCAGGGTCAGAGCTGCAAAAAACTCATCCACCGACCGCATAGATAATCAGTCGGCAGAGAGAAGGCTCAGGCCTGGGGAACCCCATTAAGAGAGGAAAGTATAATCCCCAAACGATGTTCCTCAATCCCTGAACAATGAGGGTGAAGTCTGAAGTACAAGTTACAGGACCCTCTGAACACCATAAACTTATCTCTTCCCCTGGAAAATCAGTCAGGGAGGGATATATTGGGTTCTGGTACAGCCAGGGCATTAGCCATGGCCAAATACCCAACAACTTCCTGAAGCTGATTCACCACCTGGCTGACAAGGTCGAAGCCTCCTCAGAGAGTTCCTCCATCAGGCGTGCAAAAGCTTGTGTTGAAGCCATAGGACTTCAGGGTGGATCACAGATAATATCACAGGGTAGTATAGTGGATAGGGAATCAGGAGGCAAGATGGTAAGATGGGCAATGGCAAACTGGTTAACTAGTCTGACCATTAGACTGGGGGTCCCTGACTCACCCTGATCCTGGAATGGCCTCTAAATTGAAGATTTCCAGGCTGCCACCCTTGCCCTTTGCTCTTGATCAGCCCTAGTCTAAGAGCCCCTCCCTCTACCCATGGACTGAGAAAACCCAGCAGCTCCTAAAAAGGGAACAGCAGCCGCAGCACAGCACAGCACGTCCTCACTGCAAGTAGAGACTGAATTCTATCTGTGACATCTACTTTAAGGCTGAGAGAAATGATGGGAGTGATGGTGTGTCACGGTCCGCGCTGCTCTGGGTTCAAAAATAACTCACCAAGGAGCCAATCAACTTATCATCTTCTTTATTCCTTCTCCTCCTACGCGTTTCAGCGCCACACCCGGCGCCTTCCTCAGAGAAGGTGCCGGGTGTGGCGCTGAAACGCGTAGGAGGAGAAGGAATAAAGAAGATGATAAGTTGATTGGCTCCTTGGTGAGTTATTTTTGAACCCAGAGCAGCGCGGACCGTGACACACCATCACTCCCATCATTTCTCTTGGAATATACCACTATCCAGTGGTAGGTGGAGGTCCTGCAGCAGCTTGGAACATTGATTCCTAAACGCCTTCGAACCAGTTGTGGGGATCACAACTGGATCAGGTGAGCGGCTCCACAGCACCACCATATTACACTAGTGTCACTAGTGATAGAGAACTATTGCGCCTCTTGTCCCCCTCCCTTTTATATTTTACTTTAAGGCTGAGGAAGTGGAAATCTGAATGCTAAGAAACACCCCTCCACCTCCACCAGCAGAGCCAAACACAGACGCTTTCTGGTATTAACTATGACTGAGCCAAAGGAAATAAACTCAGATCCAAATCACAGATGCAACACACATGGGCTGCATAGCAGTCACCACATGACAGTAGGAGGCACCAGTATCATGGCTGGAGAGAAACAAGAGTCCATACTATGATGAGATGCAGAGTTATAAACCAACCATGACTTATGCTTCTATCTATATAGTGTGTAACTGGGTGCAGATTCTCCTGGATATTCCTATTTGATGCAGGTATACATTGTCCTTCCCTGCCTCCTTCATGTAAGAGGTTATGGAGAGAAACATTGCACAAGCAGGAGGCAGGGAATATAGGTCAAAGTTTCATTGAATAATATACACAGAAATTATGCAGTTTGGGTCATGGAACTTTAGTTCTTTTACTGATTTACCACTGGTTGCCATTAAATAGAATTAAGTGCTACATGATGACATGCTACGTAGCTTGTAAACTGTATATACAAGGAATTTACAAGCACATCTACGTATCTTTTACTATAGGTAATCCAATATGGCTGCCTCAAAAAGATGTATGCTATACCCTTACCTTATCCTGGACCATACTGAAGTTAGAAAATCTGAGCAGCAGTCATTGTTGGCATGGCGGGGCATTCCTAAAGGGATGCAGAAGTCACATTTGAGTCCTCTGTGACTTAAAGTGATATGGAGCATCCCATAACTTAGCTCAGATGTATGAAAGCTACATTAGATTGTCAGCTTTGGGGTTCTATGTGGTCTTTTGACCTAAGGATACATAAGATTTGGGGTTATAGATAGTTCAGGGTTATAGATCCAGACAAGTACACATGGTAAAATCATCTGGAGTAATGTTTTCCTAATGAGTTTCACAAGCTTCTGGACAAAAACTCATAGCTTGGAATATTTTACAAAGTGTGGTCTGAGACTAGACGTTAACTCTTTCCTCTAGAAGTGGTATATCAGGAAGGTTAGAAGAACCTGCTGAGCTCCAGATTAGGGTTGAGCGAGTTTTCAAAAATTTTAATTCAGAAGATTTTAATTTATATAGAAAATCTGATTTCCGATCAAATTTATTCTTTAGAAATCACACTTGACATTTTAAAAGGTTTCTTAAGCTCTGAGATTTGTCCAGACCCAAAGTATAATAAAAATTGGGTTAAAAAGAAGCTCGATATAAAACGTGTCCTTGACTCTCCTGTTCTGCAGCTCCCAGTGGCTCTGATCACTCTTTGGTGCCTTCAGCACTGACTACACAAATGTCATCATGTTCCGTGAGCTTTAGCCATGATTATACTGAGGCCTAGGCAGCGCTGGAAATGCTAAAGAGCCCTGATAGGTAAGAGCTAAGGAGATGTATTTTTTTACTGCCTAATGACCAGTGGCGTAACTAGAATCTGATGGGCCCCGATGCGAAATTTGGACTTGCTTCCCCCCTCCCACACCACGTTGGTCAGATGTATGGGCCCTTGTAATTTTCCTGGTATATATGATCCCCTTCCTGATATATATAGTTCTCCTACTGATATATGATCCTCCTCCTTGCATATACCTCCCCTTTCTGGTATATATGGTCCTCCTCCTTGTATATGTCCCCTTGGTGTATATATGTCCCCTTCCTGGTATATATGGTTCTCCTTGTATATATATGTCCCCCTTCTGTATATATGGTCCTCCTTGGTCCCTTCCTGTTATATAGGGCCCCTTGTGTCACCTACCTGGTATATATGGTCCTCCTTGTGTCACCCTACCTGGTATATATGGTCCTCCTTGGGTCCCCTTCCTGGTTTATATGGTCCTCCTTGTGTCCCCTTCCTGGTATATATGGTCCTCTTTATGTCCCCTTCCTGGTATATATGGTCCTCTTTGTGTCCACTTCCTGGTATATATGGTCCCCATCCTTCTATATCTGCCTCACCTTTCCACTGCTCTCACATCGCCTGGTCCATCCCGTAGCCCGCATACTGTGGCTGGCCTGGCAGCTGACATTAGAGTGCAGGGACAGGGGGCCCGCGCATAACAGTGACGTCACTCTCATGCATGGGCCTCTGTCGCTGCACCTCCGACGGGTCACAGCCACTGTGCATGTGTCGGAGGCAGCGTTTATTACAGTACAGGGACCTGACTGGTCTCTGCACCGCGATGCATTTCAGCTGGGTCTGCATCCTTGGCGAGGTCACAGATCCAGCTGAAGCCCCAGGCCCAGTCATTACTCCCCTGCTCCTGACCATAAAACATCCAGCAAAGTGGAGACTGGCTGTGCACCAAAGTGGAGACTGGCTGTGCACCAAAGGGCTGTACACCAAAGTGGAGACCAGCTGTGCACCAAAGGGCTGTGCACCAAAGTGGAGACAGTGTGCACCAAAGGGCTGTGCACCAAAGTGAGACCAGCTGTGCACGAAAGGGCTGTACACCAAAGTGGAGACCGGCTGTGCACCAAAGGGCTGTACACCAAAGTGGGACCAGCTGTGCATCCAAGGGCTGTGCACCAAAGTGGAGACCAGCTGTGCACCAAAGGGCCTGTACACCAAATGAGGAGACGGCTGTGCACCAAAGGGCTGTACACCAAAGTGGAGACCAGCTGTGACCAAAGGGCTGTGCACCAAAGTGGAGACCAGCTGTGCACCAAAGGGCTGTACACCAAAGTGGAGACTACTGTGCACCAAAGGGCTGTACACCAAAGTGCAGGCCGGCTGTGCATCATGTGCACGTGAGAACTCAAACCAAACATTAACCTTAACTGTAAGGTTAGAATGATCATCAGCATATTAAAAAAATGGCTAAGATACTTTGCTTAATGGAAAAATTATACCACAATTATCCCCAGTTAAACCTCCTTTTGTTCTGATAAGTGACTGATTGTTGCCGCAGTCAACGTCACAAAGGAAAAATAGGAGATCCAGCATTCAAAGTCATTTGGTAATTGAAATAAAAATAAATCATCCTAAATATTATGATTTCTTACGCATTTCAGGCTCTTCTCTTTCCACAAATAAGACCACTTGTGAGCCTGAAATGCGTCAGCTCCATCCAGATTTCGGATGGTGACGTCAATAAACTGAAGACTCTTCACTTTCGGTGTCAATTTCTGAAACAAATCAAACAACTTCAGAATCCATTCTCATGGAATTGGCCTGTAAATGTGGACAGAGAATATTATGATTGAATGCAACAGTTTCTATAGCTATGTATATTAGACTAGCCCTTGATACGGCCGATCTATTCTCCGCTGTTGACATATAATTTACAATGAGATTGGTGTCCACATTCATGCTTTGCCGACACCTTCCTACATAGTGTTCTCTTATTGTAAATTGCTGCCTACATCCATCACAATGTGTCCCGGTGACAGGCAGGAAACGTTTGCTAAAGAAAAAAAAAGCAGCTGCTATAAAACAGAAGTATATTTTGGGATCATAATATATATAAAACTGCCGTAATATCCGCTAAAGTTAGACACCGCGGGTGAATAAAAATGACAAATTCGACCATTTCATGAAGCATTTCATGGTACATAAAATTAAAAGTGGCTGTAAGCTGTGTGCATCCCCAGAGTCAATGCTAACATCCAAATTACCCATAAATACCGATAAAATCCTCAAAGAGTAGATTTTACTTTTTCATTACATAACCAGGTGATTTAAAAGGTCTATGTCACAAAGTATGTCTCGATAACGCAGTGGACTGTATGCCTAACCATACTTTCCAACTCTTATCAAAATGTTGAGAAGTCTCTCGGAAAAAGTGGAAACTCCTGGTAGAATTAGGCAAATCTTACGAGTGAAGCATTTCGAGAAGGTTTTAGTATTTCCATTATTAGTTCGACCCTGGTGTAATAATTTATAATGGATAACTCAGGAATCTTTTTGCGTCGAGCAAAGACACAACTGAACACAGTTTGTTGGTGAAAAAGTCAATATTATAACACATGGGGATTCACAACAAGTGCAGAGGAAAACTCAAAGTCCATAAATATTGATATTGACTGAAATCTTAACCCCTTAGGCTGGCTTCACACTACGGATGAGATCCGATACGTGGCTGTCCGCTTGAGGCAGACAGCCGTGGACCGGATCAGCACACAGAACTGGATGGCTAATTTGCCCTCTGGTCTGGTGTGCAGCCGCACGCAGCTGCTGCCGCTGAAAGGTCAGGACCGAGGCTCGCGGGGAGTTAGCCGCGGTCCTGAACTGTCAGGAGGAGCCGGCGCTGAGATTCAGCACCATGGAGCTGTCCCCTCTGACAGATCAGTAATGCGGCTCACTCCATATTACATTCAAGAAGATTAATAACCCTTCAGTTGCCTCACAGGAGTAAATGCAATGTGCAATGAAAAAATTAATATTTATATTCATATTCTATCTAAAAAATGTTGATTAACCTCAATTTATACATTTTTGTTTTATTTCTTTATTAAATTTATAAAACAAACAACATGGAGTTTAACTATATTTTTGTTGCCAGCCAGGTACAGCAGGCAGCTACGGGCTGCAACCAACCCCAGCTGCCTAGTTTTACCTGGCTGGAAACCAAAAATATAGGGAAGCCCTTTGTTACACTGGTCACAAGTAATAACTAGTCTCAGAAAAGAAGAAGACAAACATAAATAAATGGAAAGTAAATACATACCACTACTTACTGGTATGTTAAGAGAGGTTAAAACAATCCCAGGTCATGTCCAGGAAATGGTGCAGCACAACAAGGGGTTTTCAGAAGCGAAATCCAATTCAAGCCAAAGTCAGGAAACCAGAGAGACAAAAACAGAATAAAAGGTACAAACGGAAAGAGGAGTTAGGTCACAAGAGAAAGTCAAGTCCAGGCAAGATAGCTAAGTCAGGCAGGGTCTGTTTCAGAGCACAGGGAGATCAAGTCCACACAGCCAGAAGCAAGTGTACAATTGACACTGAGCATAGCTGCAAGCTTCATTAAATAGAGGCCTAATTAATTGAGCTGAATTCAGGTGATTGAGGCACAAAGCAAGCTCAGGCTGACAGTCTCCACAAACCTAGAACAAACACAGGCAATATGGAGATCATGACACCCCTTTTATTTAAAAAAAATTATTTCATGAAATAATTAAAAAAAACGACATGGAGCTGGTCCAGCCAGGTACAACTAGACATCTGAGGGCTGGAATCCTCAGCATAGGGTGGCCCAAGCTTTCTGGGCCTTCCCCACTGTGAATTCCAGTCCGCAGCCGCACCAGAAAATGGTACATTCATAAAGCGCCATTTTCTGGAGCTGTATCTGACTCTTCCAGCTGCAGTGGCAGATTGGGTAATAGTGGTTAAAGCCAGTTTTGTATTGGCACTGGCACTAAGCCCGAGATTCATAATGTCGGGCCAATATTAGACCTGGCCATTAGGAATCTCTCATAAATAGTAAAGAATACACAAGACAGAGAAAAATATTTTTATTAGAGATAAAAACAAACACGTATTTAGACCCCATCTTTATTAGTCTATGATGTCCGACATAGTCCAGTGGGCATTCCTGCGATGATTCTCAGTGTTATAGCATATGGGGGGGGGCCCCTATATGCTATAAGAGCAGGCACCCTCCCAGGGGAATGATAGGTCATGAACTCTGTAAGTTCATGACCCATCATGGTCCAGGGGTCACACAAGGGTTAACTGTGATCTTCATGATGATCTTATTTAGAGATCATCATGAAGATCAGTTAACCCCTGTGTGACCCTAGGATCGAGATGGGTCATAAAATTATAGAGTTCATGATCCATCATTCCCCTGGGAGTGTGCGCACACAGCGGCGCTCACAGGAGAAGCACGCACACAGTGTCCTTCAGACAGGAGGAGAGACTGTGGGACACTAGGATCGGACTGAGGACTGCGGACACCAGGATCTGGACCAGGACCACGGGACCACAGGATTGCGGGACCGGAGGCAGGTGAGACAGGGGCTGGCTGACTGGGGGAGCGGAGGGGGTCTGGGGTCAGCAAACTCCATCCAAACTGATGTTTGAATACGTCAGGTCGGATGGTGTTTCAGAGGAGGCGATGGCGCCGTGTGTGGGTACCAGTGGCGGGAAGAGGGAGATGGCTGCCAAAACTAGTGGGGAGTAACTGGGGGGAGGAGGGGCACCAGGGAATGTGATTCTCATGTGATCTGACTTGTGACCTGTCATCGCATGGGGCTGCAGGGAAGGCGGCAAGTTTTCACACGCGTCGCAGCCATTTTGGGATGGGCCGGGGGAGGGGTGGTGGTGGGAGGGAGATCACCGGTATTGGGGGTCTTGAAGGCCTTAAGGCCACATTACACGTGGCGACATCGCCGCCAATTACATAGGCAATGTGGGGTGTGAGCCTATCGGCAGCAAACTCGCCCCTACATCGCCTAATGTAAAGGGGCGATGTCAGCGTCTCTGAGCGGTCGCCTGGTTTCAGAGCAGTGCTCTGAAACCAGGCGACCATTATTGGGCGATGTGTACACATTGCCTCATGTAAATGGCCGCCGGCGAGCTGACAGGCGATGGGAGCCATAGGCTCCCATTGTCCTGCATCCAGCTGGGGTTTTGGGACACCCCGGCGGCGATGCCACCTCTCTGCTCGCCGGCCCATCGCCGGAGATGTCTCCCGTGTAAATAGGGGGCGGCAATGCTGGCGGGGCGCCAAAAACGTGTGCGCTCCCGCCCGTCGCCCCGACATCTCCGGCGGTGTCGCATGGTGTAACGGCACCCTTAGGGGTTAATATTTGTCTTCCATCTGACAAGTGTTTTAATGTCGGATGAATGAGAAAGCATTTATTACTGGCATGACTTTTTTTGTAAGGGCATGACCTGTAAACGGTGCTTACTGGTCATCACATTACCGGTACCGCGGGAATAAAGTGCCCGATCCATAATCTGCAGGGTCTCAGCTACCCCCGTTAACTGAAACTCTGGAGATTTTCAGTCGGGGGGGAAGTGGAGTTTATAACGGCAGGAAGAAGAAAGGCACATGACACAAATGATGCCATGTTGGAAGAGAGAAAATGACCAAAAGGTAATCAAAACACTTGGAGTTCTGACACCTGGCTTTCAAGGGGTTCAATCTAGGGGTCAGGGGTGCAGTTTCCACTAGGAAAAACTGCAGAACTAAAAAGCTGAGCAATTAAACAAGATAAGGAGCAGCTTCAGAATCTCAGCACAGGCTAGAAAGAAATTGGATGACTGAGATGTCAATAAGAGCCAAGATAGAAGTGTAACTCAGACTTTTTCTTTAACCTGGGCAAAGACTGCTCTAACCATGACTCCAAACGTCCTGGAGAACGTACAATGGCTTGTTGGTTTCCCCTTTGGCACTAAGCACATAATTGACTTTGCTTACTGATTCTCTTTCTAGCCAAACATCTGCAGAGTACCAGATCCTCTAGTGCAGTGTTCCCCAACTTCAGTTCTCAAGGCCCACCAACAGATCATATTTTCAGGATTTCCTTAGCATTTAACAGTTGATTATTTAATTTCCTGCACAGGTGATGATTCCAATTGTCAAATGGTAAGGAAATCCTGAAAACATGCACCGTTGGTGCGCCTTGAGAACTGGAGTTGGGGAACTCTGCTCTGGTGGACCTAGGCTCTGACATGACACTGGGTTTTATTATGATCAGTCAAGAGGCCTAGGACGGTGGTCATACATAGACCTACAGCTAAAGCTTTAACACCAAAATCCTTGTATGACCACTTTAAATGTGTCATTAAATGTACTTTCATAATTTAGCTGAACTCTAATGGCCACTTTACACGTCCCAACATCGTTTCGATATTGTATACTACGGCACGGGAGCGTGCACTTTTTTGGCTGAAATCCAAGATGACACAGGAGCTGTCACACAGGGAGATATCGGCAGGCAACACAACTGCGATGTGTACGCCCCTTGTACGAGCGACCAGGAACGACCATTTAACATGGAGTGAATAGGGGAAGTTGCTCTCCAAGTCGGTGTTGGGCTGTCACAAGAACGATCCTGCCACATCGTCCATCCAATATCGGGCAGTTGGAGAGGCTGCTCATTTCTCCCCCGATATCGTTTTGGCATCGTTCTTTCATCGAATTGCACATTTACACCACACAACGCACGAACGATATCGGGGCCAACGCAAGAACCATGTGACTTTTTAGCGAAGTTGGACGACATATCGGGACGTGTAAAGTGGCCATAAGATTTCCTGAAAAAAACAAGTTACAAGTGCTACTAAGGGTGTCGAAGGCCATCTAGACCAGCCAGAAAAGGTCCCATGTGTGTAAGATATCTTATAACTTTAGGCCGATTATATATGGTTGAAGAGTCATGAAGCCATAACATGTCTATTCTGATGGCCATTCCTTTTATATAACAAAAAGTGTTTATTTCATTGGGTGACTCATGCTTCGAGACCTAAACCCTTTTATGCCACTTTAAACTCAATTTCCCATCAAATGGATTTTCTTAATTTAGGATAAGTATAAGGTGCTCTGATAAAGATAAGTGTATGGGTGTCAAGAGAACCATTTTGGCTTATTTGCCAGAGAAGGCCCCAAATGCGGTAGATATCTTGCCACTTCAGGAAGCCATGTATGGACATTATGGTGTCATAAAGAGTCTATTCTATAAGAATGATCTGAATACCTAGTGGTCTCCCCATTTTTGTTATGGACAACGATTGTTCTATTTGATTGTTCCCCAGTGTTCGTCATCGACCCTGTTTGTATTATGTCTATATGACTTTGGTGGTATATTTTTGTAGGATACTAAACCACCAAATGTAGCCAACGTCTAAAGCTGTTTAAGAACTAAACTGTGAAATATGTTATAGAAGAACGTGTTCTGTCATTTTTCTTCATTCAAGGATTGGGAGGTCCTGTCAAGATTTTAGGTCTTTGAGAGTGAACAGACTTGAAAACTTGACACCATAAATAAATGTAATGGTGAAGGAACATAAAGTCTTGCTTGGAGTAAATCTACTCAGTTCTACAGATTTAACTCTTGACATGACTAGGTCTATTATATGGAGTGATGACCTTCTCAATCTTTAATAACCTTCTGGCAGCCTTGTTGTCCTCTCTAGGCCAGAACTTCTCAATCATCAAGAAGATACACGATACATCTATATAGACCCTGGGTGGTTTAGGAAACATATCCAATTATTATAAGATGTCTAAATTCATTTGAATTCTGCAGGTTGATGATGTTGAACAAAGTATCTCTGCATCTTTTTGCCATATTTGAAATGGAGTTGGACGACCAAAGAATTCCATAATGGCACAAATCTAGAGAACCGCCAGGGATAAAAGTCTCAATTCCTTAACCCTAGGTTTGGTTCATGGGTGATCCTTTTTGAAGACCATTGAACTTCAGTCTTGGCTGCTGAATACTAAAAATCTTGTTATAAATAGTGGTTGCCCAATAATGTGTCACGGAGTGATAATATCGTACAACGGAGTAGTTACAGGAAGGCAGAGATGGGCTTAGGGAATCAGGGAAGCTAGACTGACCCTGTAGACTAGGGTTCACTAGCTGACCCTGATGCCAGGAATACTCCTAATGGTGGAGATGTCTGGGCCACCAACCTTTCCCTGCTCCTATACAGCCCTAGACTAACACCCCCTCACCTCCACCCATGGAAATGAACAGCAACTCCCACAAAATAGTTCTCACAAAGGGTTTGCTTCAGGAAAGCTTCTGCACCACAGCTCTGCATCCACACAGCACAAGGTCAGGGTAGAGACTAAACTCTTTCAACAACACTAGCTGAAGGGTAATGTGATTATTTGAAAACTAGGGTAGTGGTAACAGCATCATCTACTGCACACGGCAGCAGATCGCAAATTGAAGAGCCAGGACAACTAATACCATGGATAGCAACTAAGCTACTAAGGCTAGGGCCACACTTGCTGCAGACTTTTGAAATCCTGATCCAGTTTTGAGCTGTCAAAAAGCTCAAAACCGGATCAGGAACCGCAGCCCATAGAAGCCCTTTATGTTAATTGGATTGCACTACATGCAATTCGGTTAACGGCTCCGGATTTGCAGCCTGCGTAAAAATCATGCAGGCTGCAGTTTTTGCAGCAGTTACTCTGCCGCAGCCTTTTTGTTATAATGTGTTCCAATGGGAGCCCATGCGGCTGCCGCAAGGCATATGTGAATGCCTGCGGCAGCTGGCAGCTTTGTTCATCCCTGCTGCCGCAGGGATGAACAAAGGGTTGAATGATAAGAATCCATGTGGGCAACATGTCTCTTGGGGGTGTCCACCCCCCTAGAGACATGCTGTCCACACAGGACGGCATTTCATGGGGTTAACTTAACTGTTAACCCCTGAGCCGCAATTGTCAGCTTTCTACAATTCATTCTATTAAAATCCGCCGACTCCTGCATCAGGACCAGTAGCCTACGCAAATTGCGTAAGCAACACAGACAGCTCCTCATTGAGGATGCTGTACTGTAAAAAGCTTACGCAAATTGCATAGGCTACTGGTCCTGATGCAGGAGTCGGCGGATTTTAATAGAATGAATTGTAGAAAGCTGACAATTGTGGCTCAGGGGTTAACAGTTAAGTTAACCCTTGACATGCAGTCCTGTGTGGACAGCATGTCTCTGGGGGGGTGGACACACCCTAGAGACATGTTGCCAACATGGATTCTTATTATTTAACCCTTTGTTCATTCCTGCAGCAGCAAAGAAGAACAAAGCAGCCAGTAACCGGATTGCTCCGGATTACACATCCAGAGCAATCCGGTTACCACATTGCGGTTTAAAGAAAAGATTTGGACACAAAAATGGGTCTGAAGCTAATTGCGGTTCCCGCATCCAAATCCGGATGCAGGAACCGCAATTACCTTTTTAAAGTGTGACCCTAACCTAACATTAACCCTGAAGGCACCAACAGGAATAAACACATTTATTCACTACAGAGCTGCTCAAAAACACTGCAGCGCAGGCTACACGTGACATAATGAAGACCAACCAGCCAGGATGAGAACATTCCAGGATAATGGCATCTATATTCCAACATATTTGCCATGGTCAATGAATCACTGTTTGAGCACTAGATTACTAGGTATAGAAAGCTGATCATCAAGCATGGTGAGCATATTCTACTACACTACATATTGTCTATCAGGTAATTAAGACTGAAGGCTTTAGCTTAAGGTATAGAAACTTAATCAGTCATTGTTATTGCATTCCAGATGACTAGCATGGTCCAAAGGCTTTAACCAATGGATCAAGAAGTATAGATAATGGATGATTAGACATAGATGCATAGGTTGACTACCTGCCGTACTACCTGGATTGTAAATTTTGACTGCTAATATCAGTTAATCAACCCATGTTGCGAGGTAGGCACAGTGCTGGCCTATGCTACAGTCCAACAGCTCCAAATTTATGTTACAATTGGCTGTTTATGTGCCACGAGGCACGACACTTCTAACAGATAATGTCCCGAGATTTATCCCTCTTAGGGCCCTTTCACATCAGCGTTTATTTGAAATCGCGGCAGATGCGGTGAAATAACCGCATCTGCCGCGATTGCCGCATAACCGCTGCACTTGCGGCGCGGTTGCGGTAATCTCCATAGAAAGTATAGGGGACTTGCGGCAGGTGCGGCAAGTGCGGTTTTGCACTTGCGGCAGGTGCGGCCGCGAAAAAAACCGCGGCTGACCGCGTTTTTTTTTCGCTGCCGCACCTGCCGCAAGTGCAAAACCGCACTTGCCGCACCTGCCGCAAGTCCCCCTATACTTTCTATGGGGATTACCGCAACCGCGCCGCAAGTGCAGCGGTTATGCGGCAATCGCGGCAGATGCGGTTTTTTCACCGCATCTGCCGCGATTTCAAATAAACGCTGATGTGAAAGGGCCCTAAGCCGACTTTTACGCTTGTCCAAAAGATGGTGGCACTCAGCATTCCAATTTGCAGCTGATTGATTTAATGAAAAAATTACCTGGACCCTTAGAAGCGGGACATTCTGCGAAGCGGTCATCGTCGGTCCTAGCACCTCCCTCCCTGTATCATGCACCTGCTGCTGTAATTTTTTCATGAAATCAATCAGCTGCAAATTGGAATGCTGAGTGCCGCCATCTTTCTTTTTGGACAAGTGTAAAAGTGCAGCAAACAAAGCAGAGTTCATAAATTGTGTAGGCAATAGTTCATTCAGTGATGCCAACTGGAATAGTGTCTTAGAAAAACTTCATTCACAGGGATGCCAAATGGAATAGTCTTTAGTAACAGTTCACACTGGAAGTGGCTGATAACAAAACAGTCTATCCGTAACAGCTCACAACCAGAAAGGACTGGAAATGGTATAGTCTCTGGGAATAAGTCCTAAAATGCAGTGCAGAGCAGCAAAAGCAAAGTCCAGAACAGTCCTGAGCATTGCAATCCAACAGATAAACTAACAGAAAAGCTGCAGCTGAGCTTTCTAGAACAAACTGAGCTCAAGTAAAGCAATGCAGGCTGCCAGAAACTGAAGCAATAACACACTCAACACAGAGCAGCTTGATGCAGGAGGCAAACTGGAAGTAGTTGCAGTTTAGCTGGACATCAAACTGCAGAATCTGCAAAGAGCCAAACTGGAATAACTGGGGAGGAGTCTCAAACTTGAGATGCACAAAAGAGCCAGGGATCCAAGCAGAATACTCAAGAAAGGACTAGAAGACGGACCAAAGCTTACATAAGCAAGAATGTAGGAACACATGGACAGGTACAAAGTAGTGGACACCATCTTGGATAAGGACGAGGAGACACAAAAGGTAATCTGAAGAGCCGGAATCCTGACACACATAATAGTATAATCACTGGGTGAACAATGTTGGAGGCCAACCATTGAATTACCAGGAAAAACAACAAAACATTGGATGATGATGGAGAATTACAACTTACCCAACCTATCTCTTCCTTTACATTATCTATCAGTGGGCAGTTAAGCCCCCTCCCATATACATTATATAGTATCACAACATGGAATCAGCCACAAGATGAGAAAATTCAAGGTAGGGAAGTATCTCAGATTATATATCTTCTTTTTGTGAAGACAATGACCCCCACAAATCGGAGATTGACTAGATTCGTGTTTCCAGCTCCTATCCTGGGGAGATATACATTTACAGTCAGTGCATTCACAGATAATAGTTGCAGAATCAGCGTAGGTATAAATTACATGAATACAGAGCGAGCACACATCCCGAGGATTGAGTACACAAGTAATGTAACCACAGATTAACCTTAGAGTCCTGTAAAAACAAGCATGTCTACCGTGAGATCGCTTTCTTCGTAATGACTCCTCTGTTGGGATTCACCATATATTTTCATTTCTAAGCATTTAAAATAAGCTGACTTCTAAAATCCCGCAGCCATCCGAGGTGTCCATAATACATCCACTGTCTAAGAAAGGGAAGAGATGGCGCCACCTTCATAAATAATACTAATAATATCACTAACTGGCAACCTCTGTATCATAACTAAAGGTAATATTATTGCACATAGGAGCAGTATTATAGTTCTATTCCTGTACAGAGGGACAGTATTATAGTAGTTATATTCTTGTACAAGGAGCAGTATTATAGTAGTTATATTATATTCTTGTACATTAGGGCAGTATAATAGTAGTTAGTATTGCACATAGGGCAGTATTATAGTAGTTATATTCTTGTACATAGGAGCAGTATTATAGTAGTTATATTCTTGTACATAGGGGCATTATTATAGTAGTTATATTCTTGTACATAGGAGCAGTATTATAGTAGTTATATTCTTGTACATAGGGGCAATATTATATTAGTTATACTTTTGTACATAGGAGCAGTGTTATAGTAGATATCTTCTTGTACATAGGAGCAGTATTATAGTAGTTATATTCTTGTACATAGGAGCAGTATTATAGTAGTTATATTCTTGTACATAGGAGCAGTATTATATTAGTTATACTTTTGTACATAGGAGCAGTGTTATAGTAGATATCTTCTTGTACATAGGAGCAGTATTATAGTAGTTATATTCTTGTACATAGGGGCAGCATTATAGTAGTTATATTCTTGTACATAGGGCAGTATTATAGTAGTTATATTCTTGTACATAGGGGGCAGCATTATAGTACTTATATTCTTGTACATAGGGGCAGTATTATAGTAGTTATAGTCTTGTACATAGGAGCAGTATTATAGTTGTTATATTCTTTACATAGGAGCAGTATTATAGTAGTTATATTCTTGTACATAGGGGCAGTATTATATTAGTTATATTCTTGTACATAGGGGGCAGCATTATAGTAGTTATATTCTTGTACATAGGGCAGTATTATAGTAGTTATAGTCTTGTACATAGGAGCAGTATTATAGTTGTTATATTCTTTACATAGGAGCAGTATTATAGTAGTTATATTCTTGTACATAGGGGCAGTATTATATTAGTTATATTCTTGTACATAGGGGGCAGCATTATAGTAGTTATATTCTTGTACATAGGGGCAGTATTATAGTGGTTATAGTCTTGTACATAGGAGCAGTATTATAGTTGTTATATTCTTGTACATAGGAGCAGTATTATAGTAGTTATATTCTTGTACATTAGCGACTGTTTTCTAGTAGTTATATTCTTGTACATTAGGGGCTGTATTATAGTAGTTATATTTTTGCACATAGGGGGCAGTATTATCTATTATATAATCTCCCCCGCTCCCCCCCCGGTTTCCCCCCACTCCTCCGGCCCTGCCCGCGTTCCCCGCGTCCCCCGCTCCCCACGTCCCCCTGCTCCTTAGGGCTACTTCTTTAGTGATTTGATTTCACAGTGCATTATACACTGCGAAATCAAATGTAAAATAAAGACAAATGTATTTCGCGGTCATGTGATGTGTGACGTGCATATCACATGACCGCGAGCGGGGCAATCACAGCGCAGAACGCCGATGTCATTCTGATATCATGCAAGGTCCTAGCAGGACACTGCCTGCTACTGCCCCTGGTTCCTGCCTGCTACTGCTTCCCCCCCCCCCTGTCTCCATCCTGTGCCACCTCCCCGGTTCCATGCTGCCCCCCCCGGCTCCATATTGCCCCCCTTCCCCGGCTCCGCTCGCTCCATCCTGCCCCACCAGCTCCATCCTGACCCCCGGGCTCCATCCTGCCCCCCCTGGCTCCATCCTTCCACCCCACCGGCTCCATCCTGCCCCGATCGCTCCATCCCATCCTGCCCCCCGCCACCATCCTGACCCCCAGCTTCTCTCTCTCCATTCTGTCCCACCGGCTCCAACCTGCTCCCCCTCCACCAGCTCCAACCTGCTCCCCCTCCGCCGGCTCCATCCTGCCCCAATCGCCACCAACCTGCCCCGCCGGCTCCATCCTGCCCTGCTCACTTCATCCTGTCCGCTGGATC
>JARQOC010000006.1:447757738-447770084 GCA_033576535.1 Allobates femoralis | reverse complement strand
CATATATCACTCCATAGATTTCTATCTATGCAAAACAAAAAAAAAAATGTACATGTACTCATATTGTATAATAGCCTTTATAGCTGAAAAGGTGTATCACTCCTTAGGTGTCTATTAAAATAAAGAGAAAATATACGCACTTTTACTGTTATAATAGGACACAGCCTTTACAGCAGATGCGTGTATTACTACATATATTTCTATTATTCAGAAGACAAAAATGTACATGTACTTATTTTGTATAATAGGACACAGCCTTTACAGCAGATATGTGTGTCACTCCATACATTTCTATCTATGCAAAATGAAAAAAAATGTATCTGTACTTAAACTGTACAATAGGATATAGACTTTACAGCAGACCAGTGTATCACTCCTTAGGTTTCTATTTAAATAAAGAGAGCAAAAATATACCTGCACTTATACTGTACAATAGGACACAGCCTTTACAGCAGGTGTATGTATTACTCCATAGATTTCTGTCTATGTAAATAGAAGAAAAATGTTCCTGCACTTATACTGTATAATAGGACACAGCCTTTACAGCAGGTGTGTATATTACTCCATAGATTTCTATTTATTCAGAAGACAAAAATGTACCTGCACTTAATACTGTATAATAAGACACAACCTTTACGGCAGATGCATGTATCCCTGCATAGATTTCAATCTATGCAAAGAGCTCAAAATGTACATGTACTTATACTGTATAATAGGACACAGCCTTTACAGCAGAGGTACAGTTGTGGCCAAAAGTATTGACACCTCTACAATACTGTCAGATAATACTCAGTTTCTTCCTGAAAACTTTGGTATTATTATCTTCATTTAATTTGTCTTCAATGACAAAAACACAAAAAGAATTGTCCTAAAGCCAAATTGGATCTAATTCCACACCAAACATAAAAAAGGGGGTGGACAAAAGTATTGGCACTGTTGGAAAAATCATGTGACGCTTCTCTAATTTGTGTAATTAACAGCACCTGTAACTTACCTGTGGCACCTAACAGGTGTTGGCAATAACTAAATCACACTTGCAGCCAGTTGACATGGATTAAAGTTGACTCAACCTCTGTCCTGTGTCCTTGTGTGTACCACATTGAGCATGGAGAAAAGAAAGAAGACCAAAGAACTGTCTGAGGACTTGAGAAACCAAATTGTGAGGAAGCATGAGCAATCTCAAGGCTACAAGTCCATCTCCAAAGATCTGAATGTTCCTGTGTCGACCGTGCTCAGTGTCATCAAGAAGTTTAAAGGGAACCAACCACCCCCAATGACCCCCCCGGACTATTAATATCGGTCCCTACACACAGCACATACATGTGCTGCAATGATTTTTGCTAAAAAAACTGTTTTGTAAAACTTAAGATAATGCTTTTGAAAGTTTAAACCGAAGGGACGGGTGGGCGTTACTTATCTGTGGCAAAAGCCGAGTAGCAGCTGCCAGTCATCCTCCTGTGTCCCGCAGTAGCAGTTATGGCCAGCCCTTTTCAGCGTCACAGCATGGTGCACGGGCTCGCATGCCCGTGCACACGTCATCATCTACAGCCGGGTTGCGAGCGCGCGCTCTGACTTCCACAGCCGAGCGCAGGAAGTCAGAGCGCGCGCTCGCAACCCGGCTGTAGATGATGACGTGTGCACGGGCATGCGAGCCCGTGCACCATGCTGTGACGCTGAAAAGGGCTGGCCATAACTGCTACTGCGGGACACAGGAGGATGACTGGCAGCTGCTACTCGGCTTTTGCCACAGATAAGTAACGCCCACCCGTCCCTTCGGTTTAAACTTTCAAAAGCATTATCTTAAGTTTTACAAAACAGTTTTTTTAGCAAAAATCATTGCAGCACATGTATGTGCTGTGTGTAGGGACCGATATTAATAGTCCGGGGGGTCATTGGGGGTGGCTGGTTCCCTTTAAAGCCCATGGCACTGTGGCTAACCTCCCTAGATGTGGACGGAAAAGAAAAATTGCCGAGAGATTTCAACGCAAGATTGTGCGGATGGTGGATAAAGAACCTCGACTAACATCCAAACAAGTTCAAGCTGCCCTGCAGTCCGAAGGTACAACAGTGTAAACCCGTACTATCCGTCGGCGTCTGAATGAAAAGGGACTATATGGTAGGAGACCCAGGAAGACCCCACTTCTTACCCCGAGACATAAAAAAGCCAGGCTGGAGTTTGCCAAAACTTACCTGAGAAAGCCTAAAACGTTTTGGAAGAATGTTCTCTGGTCAGATGAGACAAAAGTAGAGCTTTTTGGGCAAAGGCATCAACATAGAGTTTACAGGAGAAAAAAAAGAAAAGAACACGGTCCCTACAGTCAAACATGGCGGAGGATCCCTGATGTTTTGGGGTTGCTTTGCTGCCTCTGGCACTGGACTGCTTGACCGCGTGCATGGCATTATGAAGTCTGAAGACTGTCAACAAATTTTGCAGCATAATGTAGGGCCCAGTGTGAGAAAGCTGGGTCTCCCTCAGAGGTCATGGGTCTTCCAGCAGGACAATGACCCAAAACACTCTTCAAAAAGCACTAGAAAATGGTTTGAGAGAAAGCATTGGAGACTTCTAAGGTGGCCAGCAATGAGTCCAGACCTGAATCCCATAGAACACCTGTGTAGAGATCTAAAAATGGCAGTTTGGAGAAGGCATCCTTCAAATATCAGGGACCTGGAGAGGTTTACCAAAGACGAATGGTCTAAAATTCCAGCAGAGCATTGTAAGAAACTCATTGATGGTTACCGGAAGCGGTTGATGGCAGTTATTTTGGCTAAAGGTTGTGCAACCAAGCATTAGGCTGAGGGTGCCAATACTTTTGTCTGGCCCATTTTTGGAGTTTTGTGTGAAGTGATCAATGTTTTGCTTTTTGCTTCATTCTCTTTTGTGTTTTTTCATTGAAGACAAATTAAATGAAGATAATAATACCAAAGAATTTGTGATTGCAATCATTTTCAGGAAGAAACTCAGTATTATCTGACAGAATTACAGGGTGTCAATAATTTTGGCCACAACTGTATGTATCACTCCATAGATTTCTGTTTATTCAGAAGGCAAAAATCTACATGTCCTTATACTGTATAATAGGACACAACCTTTACGGCAGATGTGTGTATCCCTGCATGGATTTCTATGTATGCAAAGAGCTCAAAAATGTACATGTCCTTATATTGTATAACAGCCTATTGTATAAGTACATGAACATTTGCTTTTTTATTTGCATACATAGAAATCTATGGAGCGATACACACATCTGCTGTAAAGGCTGTGTCCTGTTATTATTTTATTTATTATTATTTTATTTATTTCCAATCTCCATTTTATTTTTTCATCTTTGTTTGCTTACGTTGAAGGGCCAGTTGATAGGGGGGTCATACAGAGGCACTCCACTTCTGTGCTTGGCCCTCTCCCTACGGGCCTTTATGCAGGGCACATATAGCTTCTATATAGTCATATATTGATATATTGTGATATATATTGCAGCCTCAGTGCTGTATCTATGCCAGACTCGGACATTTGTGTCATCCTCTACCCTACTACTTTACTCTAGTAACCAGACCATGGCTGCCCTATACAGTATGCCCTCATTACAGGGATGCTCCAAAATTATATAGCCATTTGTAGTATCTTGATGTCCATCGTCCTTACATTATATTATTCCCCAATTGTCAAATGTATACATACTGTGTATATATATATATATATATATATATATATATATATATATATATATATATATGTGTGTGTTTTCTGATAGATATTCTTGTGTAACTAGACCACTCTCCTATGTAATCTATTCTACCAAGCAAATCTCTGAACCTCTTAGAATCAGACACTCACATCTATATATAAATCACTTTCATCCTGCGGTGCGTGACTCGGAGGGAAAAATCATCCCTTATATCCCCATAGGGAACGTATTATCTAAAAACCAAAGAATTGCAGGAGACTTAGACTGGGGCATTTAAAGGAACATTACACCTTATGATCATAGTTTATACAAGTCGCTAACATTAGGCCAAAGTGTTCCTGGAGTTTAAACATAGGAAAATACTTACTAAACTATTTAAGGGCCTCCTTTAAATGAGCAATGGAGGACGCCATTTTGCGTCTTTCAGTAAATAATTTAGGACTCATTTAGTGCTCCTGAAATGATACTGAGATATGATTGGGGAGGAAAAGGAGGAGGCATAATTTAAATGTAATATTTAAGCATCATATGGCATATTTGCCAATTTTCCTGGAACATCCAGAAGGACCCTGTCATGATCTCCACATTGCCTGTATTTGTTCTAGGTTTGTGAAGACTGTCAGCCTGAGCTGGCTCTGTGTCTCAATCACCTGAATTCAGCTCAATTAATTAGGCCTCTATTTAATCAAGCTTGCAGCTATGCTTGTACACTTGCTTCTGGCTGTGTAGGACATAATCTCCCTGTGCTCTGAAACAGACCCTGCCTGACTTAGCTATCTTGCCTGGACTTGACTCTCTACTTGTGACCTGACTCCTATTTCTGTTTGTACTTTTGTATTCTTTTGTTTCCTGACTTTGGCTTGAATTGGATTTAACTTCTGACCACCCCTTGTTGTACTGCGCCATTTTCTGGACCTGACCTCAGATTGTTTTGACAAATTTGTCAAATTTCTCTGGGGCTGCTGAAACCTTCTGAAACCTACCGAAAACTGTCTCTTCTGGAATGATGTTGTGTCTTTAGACTTTGCAAAAGCTCAAAAGCTCATTGAGTGAGAAACAGGGTTGACGTCTTCCTCCCCTTCCCCCCCAAAAAGAAAAATTTGTTTTTTCTAGAGGAGCCAACTCAAGGCCACGTTACACACACAGATATTTGTGACCAACTTCTGAACAGATCTCTGGTTGCAGTGAAATCATGGACACATTGTTACATTTGCACACAGCCACAAAATGGAACAATGTGTCCATGATTTCACTTCAACCAGAGATCTGTTCAGAAGTTGGTCACATATAGATATCATACAGATATCTGTGTGTGTAAAGTGGCCTTAAGCCTTCAGAAACCTCTTGAAACCCAGCACTCCTGGAATGATGTTGTGTCCTTAGACTTTGCAAAAATGTATTGAGTGATAAACAGGGTTGGCTTCTTCCTCTCAAAATTCGGTGTTCTTCAGGAGCCAGGGTTACATGGTTGTAACCTCTACTTCCACATAAGGAATTAAAATTTATACAGGTACCCTGATGAAATTATAGGTCACCTATGAGATGGAATTCTGTGGAAAATTGTAGGATGGACCCATTGTGCCACGGATTGGGTTTACCCTGAAGGGGCATGACTAAGTGCCTACTGGGCTTTCACCAGAGCATCTGGTAAAGATAGGCTGGGCTTCTGGTAGACGGCTGTTACCATTCCAGGGCTGTCCCTGGTACTGCAGCAACTGATCCAAAAATGGGGGACCTAAATACGGAGGGTAGGCAGGATGGAGCGGGTAGGGGAAGCTGACAGGACAGAGTGTATTCAGGAGACGGACCAGATGGGCAGGTACTACAGTCAGGCAGGTTGGGTTTCGGTACATGGACAGACAGGATGGGTTCAAGAACTGGAGACAAACAGGTCAGGTTCAGGCATGGGCGTAACTACAATAGGTGCAGGGCATGCGATCGCACCTGGGCCCTGAAGCCCTAGGGAGCCTACCAAAACTCCCTTTGGCCCATATGAAATAACCAATACAATTAAAGACTTACAATAATTGGGGGCCCTATTGGAGCTTTTGCATCGGGGCCTATGGGCTTCAAGTTATGCCACTGGTCACGGTCATCTAAAGTTATTGTCTTCTAGGGTCATGGGCACGGTTATGGTGTTTTAGGGCTATGATCACGAACAGTCATGGTCTTCTAGGATCGCGGAGTGGACACAGTTATGGTCTTTTACGGTCACAGTCATCTACAGTTATGATTTTCTAGGGCCACGGGCACAATTATGCACTTTTAGGGTCATGCTCACCAACAGTTATGGTCTTCTAGGGTCAAGGGCACAGTTATAGTCTTTTAGGATCGCGGTCATCTAGTGTTATGGTCTTCTAGGCTCACCGGCATATTTATGATCTTCTAGTGTCACGGTCACGGTCAGGGGCATAACTACAATAGGTGCAGGAGTTGTGATTGCACCCATGCCCTGGAGCCACAGGGGCTCTAAAAGTCTCTTTGGCCCATATGAAATAATCAGTACTACTAAAGACTTAAAATAACTGGGGGGCCCCGTTGGAGTTTTGCATTGGTGTTCATGAGCTTCAAGTTATGCCACTGGGTTCAGGTACAGGAGGCAGGCAGAACTGGTAGGATGGAATTGGGGCAATAAGATGAAACTGAACCGGAGACTGATAGGACAGGATACAGACTGGAGAACTGACAGGAATATGAACCCTAGGAACCTAATTGTTCAGGCACATCCCTATGAAACTCTCAGCTGTAGGTGATTAGCCCAGGGTATGGGGACTCGGGTATCTGGGCCCTCTACTGCGGTAGGGATGTCACTGGTGGCCTGCCCAGACCAGTGGCCCTGGTGGTCAACTAAAAAGAGGTAGTTGAAATTGTGGCGCCCCGCACCGAGTGCGTCACAGGAGGGTATTGCAGCCATAAATGCAGCAGCAATATTCTCTGACCCAGCAGCTATGTGGTTAACTCAGAGATCCATACCCTGCATGCATCACTTAGCATAGAGGGCCAATCAAGGTCCTGGTGGGCGGAGTGCAAGGGTAGTGTGTAGTGAAAGTTTAGTCCAGCCTGGAACAGTTGGAGTCAGAGGGCTGAAGGTGTAACAGCAACCTAGAAGACCCTCTGCAGAATCCCAGCTCTGCAACCTAGGAGAGGGGGCTCGCACAGTCCCGTGCAGCCCCCTGGCCATCTTCTACCGGACATCTCCCTACCGTCACCACGGTTGAGCACCATTACTCCCGGTGCATTACCAACCAGACTACGGGCGTCAAAATGTGGGTCCAAAATCATCCCGTGCCCATCTACAGCCGGTTTGCTGGTACCGAAGGTAGCAGCAGTTCAGCTCTGCTATGTGAACCAGAAGAGTGGAGGAGTCACTTTACAGGAGCACCGCACCACTGTCAAATCCAGTCGTCTAACCAGCGGTGTACCCACCAAGGGACCCAAGGCTCCCCAAAGCATCCGGAAGGTATACCCCGGATAGGGCATTCAAGCAGCCTCCCTGTACCCGACCTGGTATTCCTGGGCGACAACGGCAACGTACTTAGTTAGAATGGAGGAACACCGCGGATCTCTGAGGGACACCTATCACTGCTGAGTCCACCCGGTCTGCTACCTACAACTGTATACCATGTATTGCCTGCTGGTTACAGTAAAGCACCCGTTACAGAGAATTACAGTGTCCGTGCTTTCTTATGAACTGTCTATCCGCACCATAAGGTAACTGCAGCTGCCGCACAACATCTTCAGCAGCTCCAGCCTCCGGGATCACCGCTTAGCCTGTGGGGAGCGCTCCATCTTGCTGCATTCCATCCCCCGGAGGCCCCGCAGCGTCGGTAAGACTTACCGAAACACTCATAGGTGGCTTCACGACAAATTAACCCTTTAATCTGTTCCCATAAGACGTCTTCAACTTTTTGATCTGCACTCAACCGGCCCCACTACCGGCAGGCGCGTCCACCCGTGACAAGGATTCGACCCGTGGGTTAGCCTGGTGTACTGATCACACCAGACAGGGTGTCGGTGCCTGTAAACGACCCACGACCTCTGGTGTTCTCGGCTTAGGGGCTGGACTCCCTAACCGTCTTCGGAACCAGTACTCGGTAAAGTGGACCAGGGTTCCCCTCCTGAGTATGGGTGCTCGGGGGTTCCCCTCCTTCCTTCTGGGCTGCCTGTTCTCTCTTGCCAGGCCCCCTACCTGGGAGTCTCCTTTTCTCACTCAGAGGCTCTCCCATTCTCCGTCTTTCCTCAGTGCCGTCTAAAACTCACTGTGTGTCTTCCCTCCTCGCCTAACTCCCCTTCCTAGGGTACAGGCCCAAAAGCATCTATTCTAGGTGGGTGTGTGGGAGTGCTGGGTTGGATCTCCCCACAGACATCTGCCTTCCCACTGTGACAGGGGTTACCACAAACTCATTTATGGGTGCAGTACCCCAATTGCGACACCTGACCAGGAGGGGTGCCACATAGGCTTCAAACATATAAGGGTATGTGCACATTGTGCATTTAAGGAGCCATCAGAGTGCATTCAAGTGCCCTAAGAATCATACCAGGAGACCTTCATGACATGTGTAGGTCCTCTTATGTGGTGACTAGGGACCGAGGGATCTCCCCAGATGGAGCAGAGGCAAAGTGAGGGACCCTTGATGGTCAGCTGTGGTAGTTAGTATGTCGGCGTCCCTCCCAGGAGGAGCCAGCAGGATACTGCAATGAGTCCAGTGTTACACCGGGTTTATTGGGTTTGGGAGGACAATAATCTGGATAAATCTGCTTCTCTCAGGGTGGACTGTAATTTTTGTTTTGTGTATTTACATAGAAAACGTGAGATATCTACTTTAACACGGTGATATTAGCATCACATTGAATGTCTCTGTAGGCTACAGGAAAGTTTCTTAAAGACTATTACTTTTGTTTTACTTTTCAGTGATTGGTTTTCCATTTTACACGAGTGAAGAATCTGGATGTAATTCCTTATTCAGCAGCATTACTCTTGTTTTACGTTTATTGCCGGTGACATATGCTGATATGTAAGTTTTCCTGACAGTAATTGTGAGCATTTCATTTAAGCTAATAGAGCTTGTTATCTTGTTATAGGCTCATCACAGCGTTTGTTCTCGAATCTTCTTATAACATTTCCTTTCTTAGAGAAAATCACTCGTAGCTCCAGCTATTTCTAAATAAGACCATGTAATGGCCAATCCAAAGATTGGGGTAGACTGAACACTTGGACAACAAAGCAACGACAAAAGACCTAGAACATAATGGACGCAAAGGTGAGTGGCAGTGGCGTAACGTGAAGCTCACGGGCCCTGATACGAAAGTTCCAACAGGGCCCCCAATTATTGCAAATCTTTAACAGCAGCATTCTTTTTCTATAAAGCAAAGGGACTTTTGGGGCCCCCTAGGCTGCAAGGCCTACGTGTGAGTATAACCCTTGCACCTATTGTAGTTACGCTCCTGGTGAGTCTGGATAACTGAGCACGAAGAGTGCTACCAAGCTGTATTATTATAAAGGTTGTACAGGTCACAGTTGTGACCTGGAACTAAGGTCCATTGGTCCCAGAAGTCCACGTACTTCCACATAGTGCCATGCAATTGGATGATGGCAGTGGCGTAACTTCAGGCCCAGGGGCCCCGATGCGAAAGCTCCAACGGAGCCCCCAATTATTGCAAATCTTTAATAGTATTAGTCTTTTTCTATAGGGCAAAGGGACTTTTGGGGCCCCCTAGGCTCCAGGGCCCAGGCGCGATCGCAACCCCTGCACCTATTGCAGTTACGCCCCTGGATGATGGCACTAAAAAACATGTTCTGTAATCACTTCCTCAGTCTCCGGTGTGATGGCTCATGCCCGGGCTCATGTTGATTATTGCTTCTCACTGGGGAACCAAGAAGAACCTTTCGCCAACAAGATGCTAATCCCAATGGCCAGGATGGTACATGGACCGAGGTGGGCGAGGTACCCAACATTAAAAAAAGACTCCACACTATCCATGCCCCGAATACGGGTGTTCATGGTTTTTGACACAGACACCAAAATGGCAACATCTTGCGATTTTGGTCTCAGGAAAAATACTGTGGACACCTGGATCTGGGGGAAATGGAAAGAACTGGATGTACCCGGAAGGCCTGTGGCCCCAATGAAAGTTAATGGGGCCGAAAATGGATCCACTTTAAGCCAAAATTACACGGATTAAAAAAAATGCTAGTGTGCAACCAGCCTAGGAAGGACTTGTGGATGCCACGTTAATCAGGACAACTGAATGGCAGGCAGATAAGCGTCATGGAAAACACCGATCCAGGAATGTAGACATATACAGGAACTGTAACAGTATAAACAGTCCAATAATTGTAGAAAACAGATGATTAAATACATAGTTGTATGTTATCAGCAGACAGGTGGTCTTGGCAGGGATGTATGAGGCAGTGATGAATAGGCAAACCGAATAATTGCTAGAAGAAAGGATACGCACTCTCGCAGCACCATTTGTAGAGTTAACAGCATCACAGAAGACTTCTTTATGTTTACAGCCAACAAAGTTGTATTGAGCAGCAGGACTGAGCCAGAAGTAAATGCAGATAGTCGGGAAACAGGCAGAAAATTGCTGAAAAGTTCATTGCCAGCTGAGAGAAATCAATGGTGGCAAACTCCAAAGCCCACGGCAAAAGAAGACAAAGATTCAGACTAGGCTATCTTCATATTTAAACAGGCACATAGCTCTCTGAGTCTGGATTAAAAGTCTTTGGATAATTGTCTCACTCTTTTATTGAGACTTTATTTTTAACATGTTTCTTTCCTTTGACTTTGTAAGAGTTAATGTCAGTTCTGCTGCTAGCAAAGATCCTAGGTGCTCTACCCAGGTGTGGCTATTTTGTGACTGCTCCCATCTTCTTTATATGGTCATATGATCCAACATTCTTTGTTTTAGAAAAATAGGGGGGGGAACAAGAGGCGCAATAGTGCCCTATCACTAGTGACACTAATGTATGTGGTGGGTATGAATTCACTCACCTAGCACAGTTGTGAGACCCACAACTGGTGTAAAAGCATTTAGCATTAAATGCAGCTGCTGCAGGACTTTCACCTTCCACATGCACGTGGGAACCATCCAGAAGTTACTTCTAGATCCCTGAGGAAGGCACTAGGACAGTGCCGAAACGCTTAGGAAATGGAATAAATGGAATATTGATGCAACCTACATATGGTTTCCGGATCGTTTTCTTGGGATTTCAGCAGCGCGGACACTGATACACCATTTCCCCTGAAGTAACATTCTTTGCTGGTTATTGAAAAGTCATTACTAGCCAGGCTTCCTGGGTTGAAGAAGCTATTCTGGAGAGCTGACTGTTGCCAATGAGAGTGTCAGCAGCCGTGAAGTTGTGTTTGTGTTTCTCCTGCCAGTCTTCATTACCTTCTTGTTGATTTTAGTGCAGCAGTTGGGACTAGTGCTCCCACTGGCCATCTCCCTCGGGAAGGTTAACATCAGAACCAGCGAGGGACTAGGTATCCTACTCGGCGACGGGTTGAAAGAACCGATATAGGGACAGTAGGGAGATAAGGGCATAACCGCAGGTGAGGGCAGGAGGTCTCCCTTTTCCCTTGCTCTCCCATTCTTTACCGACAGAGCCACCATTGTATTTGTCCCCTGTGTTCCCCCCATTTCTAGATTCATGTTGACCTTTGGTCCACGACTTTATCCGGACGCACCCTAGTCCATGGCGAGACAGTAATGATGCATAGGAGTTTGCTGGGCTACTTGAGAAATTCTATCGACCATAGCAAGGGGAGTCAGCCATAAGAAAAGGGAGCAGAACCTGACCCTGGAGCCAATACAAGTGCCTAGCACAAAGCAGCATAAATTGGGCTTGACTCTCTCCTAACTTCAGAGGTATGGGAAAATAAATAGGATCAGGGCATGTTGAGCTGAATATGTGTGTATATGAAGCACTTGAGGGCCACCTGTGGCTACCAAGTTTACTTGACTAACCCATATTGAAAGAAGGAAAGTTATCCAATTATTTCCTTAGGGTGGCTTCTCACCACAGCAGCGTCCGATCCAGGGCTGTCAGGGATGAACCTGACAGCCCCGGACCAGATCAGCACACAGAACCAGAGGGCTAATATGTCCTCCGGTCAAGTGTACAGCTGGAAGCTGCCGCTGCTGATGAATCAGGATCGCGGCTCGCGAGGAGCTGGCCGCGGTCCTTATATAACAGCAGCGTGCAGCTGCAGCTGTCCGGTTCCTGGATCCACCCGGACCTGGGCAATCCGGCCCCATAAGCACTTATTTTAGGGAGCGCCGGATTGCGTCGGATTGCACTGGATCCGAGAGGATCCATGGGAATCCGGGAGAAGCCAATTTGGAGAGATTTTTCTCCCCGGACACAAACCCGTTGCAAGCAGCGGTTTTGTGTCCGGGAGAAAGATCCAATTTCTCCCGGATTCTTCCGGAGAGGTGGAAACTGGATGGCAGATAGATGCCATCCGGACCCATTGGATACTATGGGGCCCAAATCCGGTCCGGGGCTGTCTGGCTTACACCGGACAGCCCCGGATCGGACCTTGCCGTGGTGTGAAGCCACCCTTCCTAATTGTGATAGGAGGCACATGTAGCGTCAAGCTGAAGAAACTATAAAAGGAAATTAAAAGCGCAATAGGGATAAAGCAAGCTCTGAA
>JARQOC010000006.1:447672973-447757638 GCA_033576535.1 Allobates femoralis | reverse complement strand
GAGCCGCCTCCACACTCTGCTACCCGCAGAGCCGCCTCCACACTCTGCTACCCGCAGAGCCGCCTCCACACTCTGCTACCCGCAGAGCTGCCTCTATACACACAATTCATTTCGCCGCGCTCCCGATGCAATTGCATCGGGCCTTTTTACTAGTCATTATATAAGAAAATGTAAGTGAATAAAGGCTTTTTTCTCACCTTTCACATTACACTGTTAGCTCAGACAGGGATGATTAGGATAGTATTATGAAGCTGCAGCTACAGATAGTGATAGCTGGGGGGGGCATAAACCACCTGACAGGTTCCCTTTAAAGAATTATTGTAGCAGAGCCGCAATACTGCGGCTTCTGCTACCTGGCACAGTTAACCCCTGGGCTGCCAATGTTAGGGGTAGCATGACTACAGGGCAGTGTGGCCACTCTCTGTGGCCATGTTGGTCAGTTTAATAAACCACATAAACACCGCTTTTTACGCGCTCCTGCAGCACTGTGGCGGCAGGTGCCTCAGAGCTGCAGGAGCGTGTTTAAATGTAAAACCAGGCAGGGACATTGTCAATAAAAGTGTATTTAATACTTTGACACACAATAATGTGCCAGTGCTGCTGTCACGGCACTGGCACATTATTGTTCAATGTCGGATTGACAGATTTGCTAACGATTCTGGCGCAGAGTGTGTGACAATGCACGAACGATATATACATAGTCTTGTTACCAATTGGGTGTAATCATCAAATCAACTCTTCTCTGTGGGTGTCTTATTAAATATCATGACCACTTTGCTAACAAGACTTGATTTATATTCAGAGTAGAGGAGGTCATATTTCAGGAATGGAGGGGAACAAAACAAGAAAAAAAACCTGATTCAGAAGAACAGCGGCAATCACATCAGGTAAACAAATAACATATTTATGGAAAGTAATGTCTTCTTTAAAGGGATTATTGTATTATGAAGGTAACTTCTGCCCATACCTTTTAAACACTTTTGTGTGTATTAGATCTATTCAATGCTAACCTTCTTAATTACCCTAACTTTATTCCCTGGTGAGTCTTACAACTCCTTTTCTCCATCTTCACTCCTCATAACTTCCCGTAATTTCATCTTATTTTCCATAAACTTTATTTATCTCTAAATGTAAAATTTCCATCTTTATTACTGATACTCGTCGTATACCTGCTGTTAAAACCATTCATTATAACCATCCCTTTAACTATCACAGCATTATAATTCACTCCATTACTAGTCACATCTCATCATTTACAGCTCATTTAATTATGTTCATCGTAAAGTTGAAAGAGTGTTAAGAATAAAAAAATTCCTGTTTGACCGAGATAAATAAATCCATTTTAATTTAACGGGACCCTGGGACTTCCTTTTTATTATCTTTATTTGTTTTTAGATAAAATGAATATTTCGGGTTGCTGTGTGGTTGTCACTTCCATTCTTTCTCTCTCAAGCTACACCCCAGATCAGCATTCCAGAAATCACTAAGATAGGGTACCAACACACCAAAGTATGGAATTATGAAGATGTGGACTCTCTCAGTGTCACATCCCCTCCTGGACCTGCTCCTGTGACTGCTGCTTCTGTCAGCAGACATCACTATATTCATTATGTGGGTGCAGGGCCGGCCTTAGCCATGTGCGACTAGAGCAACCACACAGGGTGCCACACTCCGGACTCCAGAGGGGGGCTGCAAGGAGACAGCTGTCACTTTGATTTGCTTCTCCAGGCTGCTCCCCATGCAGACGATGAGCAGGTCATGTTCAAACATGTCTGCTCATGTGTTCTGTGTAAACAATGGTGTGGGGCACCAAAGGGCAAATTTGCACATGGTACCATTCAGCTTAAGGCCGTCACTGTGTGGGTGGCAGTGTTGATGGGGGAGATGTTGGGACTAGAATATCTGGTTGGCACAGGTTTTGTCCAGACACTTAGACTAGGATGCCTGGAAACTGTAATACCATCCAGTCTGGCAGTATTAATATGTTAGCTATCCAGCTGGAGTAAATGATTCCCTGCTTTGTCTAGGAGACAGCATCACATTGCTAAACCTCCTGGCTTACTGCTTGTAGTTGTCTGTTATAGTTCATTTTAGATCTGTTTGACTCGTTTTGTTATATTTCTTCTTGGTCTGTTTTAATTTTTGTGACCCTTTGCACTATTACTGATGACTCTTTCTGATCCAAAATTCTGTCCCTTACTTACCCACCTAGTTCTGACCTGGAGAACTGACAATTCCAGAAATCCTACTGCATCAGGCAGCAGCTACTCCAGGGGCTCAACCCAAGGTCCCTGAGTAAGTCCACATTACTAATAGTTGTAGTAGCTGGCACAAAGCCACAAAGTCTGTGGAAACTCTATTTAGAGCTGCTAGGTGACCTCCGACAGAGTCATATTATACCCAGTCGATTTCCATGTTCTAGCTACTCAGTTGCCAGAAATAAAGATGCAACGTCTAAAGGTACTGTCACACGTGGCAATATGGCTTCCATATCACCGTAAATTTGTGTATTTCAGCGATGTGGAAACCACATCGCCTATGCGTAGTCGCGTGAGACAGGGAGATTTTACGCCGTGAAATCGCCGGTGGAGCGTCGCCTGATCGCCCTGCAATGCAGTAAAATCAGGCAATAACCACCAGGCGATTTCTGCGCATCTTGGCATGTGACGGGGCAATAGTGATGTAGAAAGCGAGCTCAGGCCATCTGGAAGCAATTCCAGAGGCGCGCGTGAGCATTCTGTTTGGCTCGCCCCGTCTGCCGCGATTGGTGGTCACTCCTGCATTCCCATTGGCTGGCCAAGGCTAAGGCGCCATATTTGACTAGCGATATAGTAGAAAGGATACATGCGTCATGTAGTGCGCAGACATCCTGACAAGGCAAGGCTTACCAATAGTTATGCAGTTGTGTCGGCCAATTGGAGTGGTAGGGGCACGGTGAAAAACACTCTGGCACGCCTGTCTCCTCGCCGTACTCACACTCTAGCCCCACATCGCTGATGCGGTGGTGGTGTGTTAAGTGGTGATTTGGCGGCGACGTGGGAATGTCAAATTGCTTCCGGTGTGCATCAGGAGATTTCCAGAACGCAGGATCGCCGAACATCGCACGCGAGATCTCTATGTGTGACAGGGTGACGGCGATGTGCAAAAAAGTGCCTGGAACCTGCGCGCTCACGTCAAATTGCCAGCCTTATGGAGGCAATATTGCTACGTGTTACAGTACCTTAAGTGCTCAAATGTAAAATTTAGCATGTAGCAAAGTTTGTAACTGAAAAATCTAGATATTTAAAAATAATGTAAAAAATAAGTTTGATGTCTTGAATAGTGATTCCTCTTTAAGTGGTCAAGTTTGGAGAAACAAAAACAATAATGGGGATTAGAAGAGATCATTTAAGGTACCTTTACACGCCGCCACAACAGGATGCATACAACCCGCTACAGGCTACAAATGTAGCTTGTGGCGCCAATATCGCCCGTATTAGCGGCGTCTGAAGACGGGACGACACAGCCGGCTACAGATACATCTGTATCCGTGCACTGCCCATAAACAGATGGCTACATCGCCGATTGTAGCGAGCTGTATCGGCGTGTAAAGAACCCACAGAAGGGAACTCTTGACACCCGGCGATGTAGCTGCAATGTAGCTAAGGCGTCATCCAGGCTCCGTGTTACCGCGCCCCATCTGCGATCATTGGTGGAAGCTCCTGCATGACGATTGGTAGTCGCTGCATAGGGCGGCATATTTAAGGAGCTGACCAGTCACTTTACACAATTGCTCGAGCGTGCTGTATTAACCAGCCTCCTGCGATGCCTGCCCAATCATGATGTTCTGGCTTTGTCCTATCACCGTACGGACGTCTTGTAATCCACAATTGTGGCACGCCTATGTGCTGTCCCTGCTGCACCAGGTCCGCCCATATTAGCTTGTTGTAGCGTTGTGTAAATGAGGTACGCTGAGCTACAGATGGCTACTTGAGACACCCGGCGATGTAGCTAGCTGTAAATGTAGCGTAGCGTAGCGTACCTTGTGGCGGCGTGTAAAAAGGGTGCGTTTCCCGTTTGTAACCGTTTGGCCGTGCTCGTGCACGTGAAGTAGCAGTTGGTATGCATCCTGTTGTGGCGGCGTGTAAAGGTACCTTTAGAGATAGAAAGCAGAAAAAAGTCAAAAGCTGGGAGGGAGAAGGACAACTCAGGACCTGGAAAAGAAAAAAAGAGTAGCAATAAGGAGAGTAGAATAGGATTGAGCTTACCACGCTTGTTTCTTATGAGTCCACTCTATTGCCTGCACACATTTTTCAGGTGTATAGGCTTCGGAGTGCTCAATTCCACTGGCAGTTCAGCAGTCAGTACGAGGAAAACAGGAAAAGGAGATGTGGCACCCCAGAGGGGGGTAGTGTCATACCTGAGAGCAACAGAGGGTATCCACACCAGGCAAACAAAAGCACACAATACCTTTCTGCCTCCAGGCCTGAAGGGGGAGCTCTAAAACCCAGGTTCAGGGCAGCTCCCCTATACATTCTAGTCTGGGGCGGAGTTAGTTAGTTCAGTTCCTAGGATGACTGAGGAAGACACCCTGTGGACTGGAGCAGTGCTAAGCTCGTCCCAGGATAGCAAAGCCTAGCTTGAGGGACCCCTAGGAAAGGGTCTGAGGAAGTCGAGGAGAGCCTGGGGAGTGGAGCGGTGTCAAGCTCACTCCAGTATAAAGAGTGCCAAGAACCGGACACCAGAGTCCAAGCCTGTGCAGGGCCTAAAGTCCCGGCAGCCAACACCGGAGGGTGGGGGATTCCAAGACCCCCAGCCAAACCAAAATGCTCACAGGCAAAGCAGCGTGAAGAGCCCAGGAGTAGCCACCAGAGAAGTGGGGCTGGAGAAGGACTCAAGCTGCCTGCCATATCAGCACCATGCAGGAGAATGAGAGAGGGCCACAGCTCAGCTTAAGCAGCAGGAAGAGCGCAGCAGGGAGGCCTCAGAACTTGCCGGGTGAGGAGAGCCCCGAGTTGCTCCCAGGTTGCACGGACTCAGATTAACATCACCTGTCCTTGCACCAGTACCACGAGTAAAGGACCTGAGGAACCAACAACTGTGGGTCTGTCTGTTACTTGGTGCCCTCCGTCCTGCACCCCAACGACCTTCCAACATTCACTTCCCTGGGAACCCACTCCGCCCGTGGGGAGCCACTCCATCCCAGCTGCCCGTCCATCGTCCCCAGAGGTTCTGCAGCAGCGGCGGCTACCCATAGCCGCATACCACGTGTGGCGTCATGATCCATTATCCCTAAAACATTTCCTTACATTTTTAAGTGACTCCTCAGGGCCACGGAGCTGGGTCTCAGCCCTGTTCATCCCCGGAGAGACTGAACCAGCCTGGTTCCAAGTACCCCATGGCCCTGAGGGCGAGTCAGAGATATGCCGGCACCTCTGGTAGGGAGGTAACATGGCCAGGAGAACTATGACAAGTTCTTTCTGACATGTTACAGATGCATCAATTGTCCTTAATCATCGAATTCTATGATCCTTGATGCGTTCAAAACACGTCAGAAAGAACTTGTCATAGTCCTCCTGGCCATGATGTTACCATTTTAACAATATGGAATAAATACTGAATATTTTATTATCCCTACCGGAGGTGCCGGCATATTTCCTTATCCTGTTTTCCTAGAATATCTGAGCTCTATCCTGCAGCATTATGGGAGTGACATACTGTTATCTCTCTTGATCATTCCTTACTTGTTGGAATCCCCTGACAATAAAGTTGTTTTTCTATTAAGACATTCAATGATCAGCTGTAATTTGAAGGTGAAACCTGATGATTAATTTCCATTTCCCTGCACTGCCCCCCCCCAGGAAAATGGAAGAATTACATAGTCCTCATTCACATCAATGCATCTACCCATGGTAACTTCATCAAGCCAAGTGTTGAAAATAGAAAATCATCTTAAAGTTTAGAAGAGATTGTTGAGGGATAAACAGCAGCAATAAAAACAACAGCGGAGAGAAAGAAGGGCAGTTCTGGACCTAACCCTCCCGCTAATCCACTGTCGAGACCCCGATTTAACAGCTGTAGTCTTTGAGGAAGCCTGGTGGTCAACTTCCCTGCAGCGCCCCAAGAGGAGAAACGAAGAATTACATAGTGCCCCTTCATTTTCAGTGGATTCTTTCTGAATTATGGGACAGGAATATTATGATCTCTATGTAACCACTCTTCATCCCTAATCAAGGGAAGCGGATCCTGGTCGATGGACCCCTGCCCCCCTCTAGAGTTGAAAACCTGAATCTTTAACGCTATTTCCATGACCAGGGAATGGAAAACATGTACTGAGGCCTTGAGGCCACTACATTGTTGAATAGATTTTGTATGAACGCGGTGACTTCTGACCCATCCCGCTTTAAAGTCCATAATTCATGATTAATTGTTTATGTACTGCATTGTCAGGAAAATAAATAGCAGTTTTGCAAGATTTGGATTTAATGAGTTCCCACAGAACTTTTGGCCAAAGGAAAAATTGCAAATTCTTGACTGTAGCTGTAGGTCTTCATGTACATAACACACACGAGAAGATAGAAGGGATGTTTATAGATGCAAATCCAAATCCTAACATCCGTTTTCTGCATTGCCATGGACAACATGGGGTTCTAGGTGCCTAATATATATACACAGGACTAGATTATAGTATTGACCAACAGTGTTTCCACCAATTTTGGACATTTACTGCCATGTTCTATATTTTTGTATTTTAAACATATATCAGAAGCTTCTTAGCTTTTATTTTGCAATTTTTTGGACTATGTGCTCACTTTTCAGCACTATCAGGTAGTATGTAGCTTGTGCTGCGGTCTTCTTGAACTGCTCTGCAGTAATTAAATGAGTTTAGTTCCTGTTGGTACCTTCAGGGTTAATGTTAGTAACTGCTACAGTATGGCTGTCTATGGTCTGTTATGGCTCCTCAGGTGAGCTGCTGTGTGTGTGTCAGGTGATGTGGCTCTCCACACCCGTTGTCTTTGAATAATTCCTTTTCCCACCAGCAGGTGTCGTTGATAGAGTTTAGTCTCTGCTCTGACCTTGTGCTGTGAGGACATAGTGCTGTGTTACAGAAGCTTTCCTGAAGCAAACCGCTTCATGAGAATCATCTTTTGGGAGTTGCTGTTCTTTTCCCTGGCTGGAGGTGAGGGGATGTTAGCCCAAAGCTGGATAGGAGCAGGGAAAGGTTGATGGCCCAGACATGTCCACCTTTAGGGGTAACTCTGAGATCAGGGTCAGCTAGGGAACTCCAGTCTATGGGATCCGGCTAGCTTCCCTGATTCCCTCAGCCCATCTCTACCTTCCTGCTACCACTCCAATTATGTGCTATTAATTTCTTAGAAAGGGTACAGTAATGGTCCATCATAATCTTAACCACATGTTAATGAAAAGTCATGCAGAAGCAAGCCACAAATAAAAACGTACAATAGGCAGAAAAAGCAACCCGTGAACGTTAATTGTCTCCCCTAATTTAAATTGCCTAACAATGACTAATTATTACCCATTTATAGTGCTTAATTAATATTTCCAAAATGATTACTAATCAAGTACGATTAATACTGTCACTCAGTACCCAGAACAATTAAAGTATAATAAATCTATTGACATGAATCTTTCATCGGCACTACAGCGGTACTATACCCTACTATACTAATATATATCATATATCCTCATTCATTCATGTAGTTTTTTCTTATCACATTTGTTTTCTGAGTCTACAGAGAGTCTGGAGCGCCCAACTACATTAACAAAGCCATACAATAAATGGAGAACGACAAAAAGCCTCAGGTAATGGCGGCCTACCAGGAGATCTGTTAATTGGTCTTCAGGGGGCTTTTGGGGTGGCGAGCACCAAAAATGAACTAGTTATGGTTTTGTTGCTGGAGCCAAGAAAAGATCTCATTCAGTCTGACTTCCTTAGACCAATCTCCCTTTTCCCGGTAGATGTTAAATTGGTGGCTAAGGTCATTGCTAACAGTGAAATGCAGGTCATCGCAGATATGACCCATGAAGATCAAACGGACTTTATGCCTTATAAATCTACAGCAATGGACCTGAGGCAGCCTTTCTTAAATCTACAGTTGAGCTCAAGGATACCAACGTGCAGTTCTTCACCAGCCAAGGCTTTTGACAGCGTCAAGTGGAATTATTTATGGGCTATCCTGGGTGAAATGATCTTTGAGATCATTTTTCTCTCATGTCAAATTGATGTATGAATCTAATACTTGGGCTTCATTGAGACGTCAGTAGCACAAAAAAAAAACCCTATCCAATTTTCATCAGTGTTTTGGATAACATTTTCATCAGTATTGGGTCAATGTGTCTATTTGTGCCATAAAATTATCATTAATGGTATTATTTACGTACGAGAAGTTTTCTCATGACTCCTATGGGTTGCACATTGATGGCATGGATCGGAATGCCGTCTGATTTTTTTATTATGAACCCATAGACTTTCATTGGGAAGTTTGATCAAGACTTCATCAAAATCAGACATGTCTTCATGACTTGTTGCAGCCCATCAGTGCTCTAAAATACATTAACATACACATCCCATAGACTGAAAGGGGTATAACGTCTCTCTATGACAAACACTCCACTATAACTAAAGTCTGGTTTCAGTTGCTGTAAAGTAGCCTAAAAAGCATAATGCTGTCTCCACCATGTTTTACTGTGGGTATGCTGTTCGTCTTGTGAGCCAAAGTCTTAGCTTTGCACCAAACATGCCTTTTGTATTTATGGCCAAAACTTTCAACATTGGTCTCATCAGACAACACATATTCTCACATGCTTTTGAGGGACTGGATGTAGGTTTGACAAAACATAACTGGACTCGTACAATTTTCTTTGTACAAAAAGACTTCTGTCTTACCACCATATCCCACAGTCCAAATACATAAACTATGAGAGATTGGTCTCACATGCAGGACACAACCAGCACTTGCCTGAAATTCTTGCAACTCCTTTAAAGACACCCCTGGAGCACTCAGCAAATGGGGGCATGATATCGGGAGGGTTGGAGCCAAATCTCCTGTAACTTTGTTGTATAGCTGTGTCTGGGTAGACTGTAAGCAAGAGTGATTCTTCTTTAAGAGGAAGGAGCACAGTATGTATGCTTGGTGTCTCAATGGGTAGGTGGGGCTATAAGGTATAAGCCTGTCTCTTTCATTCTCTCTCTCGCCAGAAGTTGGTGGAAGCATTCCAAACATCATGTTTCTTTAGGCCTCTTGGCAGCCTCCTTGACCAATTGTCTACTAGTCTTTTAGACTATTTCTAAGTAATGTCACTGTTGTACCAAATTTGACCATCTTCACAGTGCTCCATGGTACAGTATATCTAATGCCTTAGAAAAATGTTGTAAGCCTTTGCTGTGTTGTAAGCTGTTTACAGACCATTGCTTTTCATATAAAATGCAACTAAGGCTAGGGTCACATTTCCGTTTTGTTTGCAAAATCCTGATCCGGTTTTGAACTTTAAAAAAGCTCAAAACCGGACCAGGAAACGCTCCTGATAGGAGCCTATGCAAAACACCGGATGGCTTCACAAGCCATCCGGTGGCCGGATCCGGCACTGCTGCCTGCGTTTAAAATCATGCAGGCAGCAGTTTTCGCAGCGTTTGCCGGGACCGCACTGCGGTCACCGGATGGCTCAGGATGTGTAATCCTGAGCCATCCGGTAACTGCAGAGTTTGCGGATCCCGGCTATTGCCGGGATCAGCAAACTTAATAAAGAGTTGAATAGCTGAGCTGAATGACTGTTTGAGGTCTGTAGGGGGGCTTAGACCCCCTACAGACCGGCCGCCCACTTCTATAGTGTTCTTCTACAATTTCTCACTGTGCACGGGCTCCTCGGAGCCCGTGCATGTCACCCAAAGTTGCCCCTACCCCCCCGTATCACTATAGAGGGGTGCATACACCCCTCTATTACAATTATGCTTTAATTATGTGATATATACAATGAATTATCCAAATCGCAAAGTAAGTATATATTTACATGTGTCCGGAGGCAGAGTGAAGGGATTTCCATGGGCGGGGCTGTGTGCAGTAGCCTCCGCCCGCTCCTTCTTGATGGCCGCCCCCTCTGGCCGTAATCCAGTCTTGTGAGGGCGGGCACGTCGTTAAAGGGGCGTGGCTAACCGCGGCACTTAGTTAGCCACGCCCCTTTAACGACGTGCCCGCCCTCACAAGACTGGATTACGGCCAGAGGGGGCGGCCATCAAGAAGGAGCGGGCGGAGGCTACTGCACACAGCCCCGCCCATGGAAATCCCTTCACTCTGCCTCCGGACACATGTAAATATATACTTACTTTGCGATTTGGATAATTCATTGTATATATCACATAATTAAAGCATAATTGTAATAGAGGGGTGTATGCACCCCTCTATAGTGATACGGGGGGGTAGGGGCAACTTTGGGTGACATGCACGGGCTCCGAAGAGTCCGTGCCCATTGAGACATTGTAGAAGAACACTATAGAAGTGGGCGGCCGGTCTGTAGGGGGGTCTAAGCCCCCCTACAGACCTCAAACAGTCATTTAGCTCAGCTATTCAACTCTTTATTAAGTTTGCTGATCCCGGCAATAGCCGGGATCCGCAAACTCTGCAGTTACCGGATGGCTCAGGATTACACATCCTGAGCCATCCGGTTACCGCAGTGCGGTATTCAGCACACAGTTTTGAAAAAAACTGTGTGCGACCGGCATTGCATTCACCGCATCCGGATCCGGATGCGGTGAATGCAATTCATGTTTGCAATGTGACCCTACCCTAAGAAAATGTCAGGAAAATCCTACAACAGCTAAACTGTATATGAGGTTAATCAGACTACTATTTATCATGAGGGAAAATGTGATTGTGATTCTGATCACAACTACATACTCAATCATGAGTGTGTTCACACTTATACAACTGCATTTTATTTTTGTTCTCTTTTATTTCCTCTCCTCAAAACAATTTCAGTTTTATTTCTTAACGGATCAGTACAGATTATGGGTGATAATAAAGGTGGATAAAGTTCTGAATTGATCCTTCTTGGTATGATTTTTTACATGACAGTAAACTGGCATTTTGACAGATGCCTGTAAGCTTTTTATAGGGACTGTATATTTATTGGGGCAATTGTCACAGGGTGGGAAATTTAAAAGCTTCAACCAACTTCAGTCTGAATTGCTACTACCCATTGGTGTAACTTGAAGCTCACGGGCCCCGATGCAAAACCTCCAACGGGGCCCCCAATTACTGCAAATCTTTAATAGCGTTAGTCTTTTTCTATCAGCCAAAAGGACTTTTGGGTCACCTTAGTCTCCAGGGCCCGGGTGCGATTGCAACTCCTGCACCTGCTGTAGTTACGCCTCTTCTACTTCCCCATATTTACCAATACCTATAAATCACTGTTGTTACTCACCTGTTCTGGCTGAGGCTCTGGGTTTTGGTTCCTTACTCGAGGGCTAGTTCTCTTTGTGTAAGTCCACATGGGTTACTGCTGTGACTCAGCAATAGAGATGAGCAAATCTGTTTGGGTTCAGATTTCGGGTGAGTTCGAGTGCGTTACGTCTCCCAAGCACTCCAGTGAGCATCGCTGTGCTTGGTGCTTGGCCCAGTGAGAGTCACCTGCAGTGTTTGATCAGCTCGCACTGGGAGTTAAAGGGATCCTGTCACCTCCAAAACGCCTCCTAAGCTATCAAAACATGCCCCTGCTTCATCCTATCACTAATCTCACACTTCTTTTGTCTCCTAAAAGCATCCTGTGAAAGTGGAGAAAAACGTTTTAATACTCACTCATTAGTGATTATAATTAGCAGGGGCCATATTCTTTAGTCACCAGGGGGTGTTGTTTTGCAGCTCCAGGATCCAGCCTCTCTCTGTCTGTGCTGCTGTGAAACTGAAACTGAAGGCAGGACTAATGATTTGCATTCTGTGAGTGATACAGAGGGAGGAGGGCAATGCCTGCACATCACAGCAGAGCACACAGAGACAGGGTGGATCCCTGGAGTTGCAAAACAGCCCGCCTTGGTGACTAAAGAATATAGTCACTGCTAATTATAATCCCTAATGAGTGAGTATTAAAACGTTTTTATGCACTTTCACAGGAAGCTTTTAGGAGACAAAAGAAGTGTGAGATTAGTGATAGGATGCTGCAGGGACATGTTTTGCTAGCTTAGGAGGCGTTTTGGAGGTGACAGGATCCCTTTAAACCAAAGTTATCAGCTGTAGTTTGGATGTAAAATTAAAAAAAGTTAAGATCCCCGCCCTCCTACTCTCAGAAGTGGTTTGCTTATGGCCGGCTGTATGTGGGCGGAGCGCCCAAGTGCCAGTCTGTGACTTAAATGAGGTTAGGGTAAAGTTTGGGCAGATGTGTAGTTGCAGCAAAAAAAATGAATAATGGCAGAGTTGTGTGCTTCTGCTCTGCTTTCAGGCTGTGGACCTCTGACCGGATTTCCACTGGTTGCCAGGTGTTCTACCAGGGCTTGGTCTGTCACCTCAGCTTCTAGGGCCTGACTCTCCACTGCCCTGCGGGTCAGCTCCAGAACCACATCCGCGTTCCACCTGCAAACGGCCCACTCCACAGTCTCTTTGATGTTACTCCGGAGCTCTTGGAAGGCAGCTTCCCAGAAGGCTGCATCTCGCTCATTAGTGAGGACGGAGACCGCCCTTGGGTCCCCGCGTGCGGCTCAGGCCTCTTCCTCCACCTCTCTCATCAGATGAGACAGTCGGGTTGCCGCCATTTCCATGGGTACCAGGACTGCTTCTCTGTCAGTCTGAGTCCAGTCCGCACCCTTCCTGTTCTTTAAGGGTGTATCTTTTTGATCCCCTTGCTCTGGCGCGTCCCCTTGGTTAATTGATGGCCATTGTTGCGGGCAAACAGTTTTGCGCCTCTGGTTATGCCCTCCCATGCTGAGGCCACCCCTGGGTCTGCACACTGTCCTTTCACATTTTCAGGCCGCCATTTTGGGGTTCCCAGTAAAATGGCGGGAAACAGTTCTTTTTGCCGATTTCAAGAGTTTGTAAGACGCACAGTACCCGGTTACACCGGGCATGGAATCCTGTTTGTGATACAGCAGAAAGCTGACTCACCCAGGGGTCTATGGGAACTCAGAACCCGGGCGTGGATTTGGAGGGATGTCACTGGTGGCCCGCCCAGACCCGTAGCCCTGGTGGTCGGCCCAAAAATTGGGGGAAATGTAGAAAGGGGAATAAAAGAAAAAAATAAAAATTTGTCGTGATGCCACCTGCAGATTCTGTTGATGTTCACCAGCGCCGCTGTCAGACCGCCGGAGACGATAGTATTGCAGCTTGGGTGGTGTAGCTCCCTGCAGGATAGCACCGCACTTGTTGTCATGGGGCTGGTTGTGGGCAGCACAGCTGCGCAGCAGTTGGTGCAGAAAGGAGTCACGGAGGCCTTGTGACTCTGTAGGGGTACTTTATTGAAACCAGTTCAGATAGCACTTCAGGTTACAGTTTGCACAGTCTTTGAAAGGGTAGCTGGCCGGGTAGTATACCTTCTTTTGTTGATCCTACGTCCTGCGGTTTTGACCTGCGCCTCCTTACTTTCCTTGCGCTGCCCTTCACAGCCCACTTGTCTTCCAGGCCCGTTGGGTGCTACGAGGTACCTTTCTTCTCTCTCTAAGGGGCTCAACCCGGTTTGGGTGATCCTGGTGTGGCTGCACGTTCTGGACGGGGATGTGGGGGTTGCTAAACTAACTTGCGACTGACCGGTGTCGATGGCTCAGGGGTGAACTCGCCTGCACCGTTCCTTGGAGCCGGCACTCTGTTAGTGGACTAGGATTCCCCTGGACTATGGAAGATCCGGCACGGGGTTTCCACTTACTTTTCCTGGGCTGCCCTTTTCTCTTCCAGGCGCCCTCCCTGGGAGATCCACTCTCTTGGCCGGTTCCCTCCTTGCTTTGCTCCTCAGTATGGACTACATCCAACTATGTAACTCCCCGCTTTTCTCCTTTCCTAACTCTCCTTCCTCCGGGACCAGTTAACCTGGTAACGGGTTACCAATTGGTCTCCTCGTCTAGGTGTAAGGATGCCAGGGTGGGAGTCTCGGGTTAACTTTACACTCCCCTGCGACAGGAATACTGCACACTCTATTGTGGGTGCAGTACCCCTACTGTGGTGCACTGACCAGTAGGGTGCCACACCGGATCTGCTGCACCCGGCAGAACCACACTTGCCGCACCGGACCGCAAGCTCCATAGATAATGATCTAGTACACAAGTCGGCCGTTAGGTGGCTGATCTGGCAGATGCGGCGCCACCTGCTGGATCGGCTGCAAACATCAGCAAAACGCTGATATGAAAGGGGCCTTAAATGAGTATTGTCAAATAGTGATTACAAATACAAGCAATTTTCTGCTTATTAAAATTTGCAACGGTTCTTCAGATATTAACAGTTTTCTTTGAGACTGACCACAGACAAAAGAGATTTTGTGCATTAAGCTTGTAAGCACTGTTTTGATTCCGCCCAGGATTGCTAAAGCACGCTCTTATTTCCAAATCTTGACCAGTGTAATAATTATAATGGATAACTCAGAAGTCTTTTTGCATGGAGCAAAGACACAACAGAACACAATTTATAAGTGAAAACGTTTTTATTATAATACACAGTGATTCACAACAAAAGCAGAGGAAAACTCAAAGTCCATAAACACACAGTGCACGTATTGAATGAAGCCTTAATGAATTGTCTGTGAAAAAACGTCACAGGAAAATGCAATCAGTGGAGCAGTCTATAAAATGCAGTGTACACTTGGAGATGCTGTAAAAGGAAAGTCTATGGCAAGTCCAAACAAGGAGATGTTTAAGCAAGTCTATATAACGCATCACATCAACCAGGTAGGCCTGGAAAGGAACTCTTAGAAAGTCCATAAGCAGATACAGAGCAAATTATCAGAGTTCAGAAATCCAGAACAGTTTCAGGCTCTGCTTCTATTCGAACAGAGGAAGCGACAAAGTACTTAATAAAGCAACTAGCTGACATACACAAGCAGCCATAAGCAGATGAAATGCTGACAATAGTTGTAGGTAGAAGAACTCTGAAGAGCAGCAACAGGAGATTCATACAGGATCTGCAGGAGTAGACAGAGACCTTGAGAAGCCACAAGGAACAGGAAAGCAGGCAGAAGAAACCAAAGCAGAATACTCTAGAAATTACTAGAGCCTGGGCTAGGGATTATAAAGGCATTAAGACAAAGGGTGCATGAAGCAAAAAATGCCATCTTGGAAGAGGGCAAGTATGCCCAAAGGTAATCAAAATATTCAGAGCCCTGACAACCAGCTTCAGAGAGGTGCTTACAAGACAGAGAGCAGCTTGTAAAAATATGTTTATTTGACACCAAGGTCAGTGGAATAATTCATGTGAAAAGTGCCTGCAAGGCCTCATTCTGACAATCTCTAAATATAGATGTTGATGGTTTGGACAGTTCTCCCATGTTGGCTCTTACCGTTAAGGGTACCTTTACACGTTGCAACATTGCATGCAATTTCACTTGCAACTTAGTGGTTGCAGTGAAATCATGGACACATTGTTCCATTTTGTTGCCGTGTACAAATGTAACAATGTGTCCATAATTTCACTGCAACCAGTAAGTTGCAAGTGAAATTGCATGCAATGTTGCAACATGTAAAGGTACCCTTACAGTCTAGTCCAAATCGCTGCAATATCTCTCAGTGTCCAATATGAAAAGAGAGGCGCTCCAGTATAAACCTTTTAATGAACTCCATTTAATACCTCGAAAACTGTTTCAAGTGCTGCACTTTTGTAAGGGTTTTTACCATAGTTTTGCAAAACCAACAATCACCGCATACTCAAATGACTGGAGCCATCCAAGCACTTCCTTTGTGAGCTAGGATGGATTTTAAATCAGGCGTCAGATTTGTGTGATTTTTAAAAATATAAAATATAAAAATATTAAATCACATTTTTTTTTTTTAAATTGTAGTCTTCTCCCTATTTTGTGTCATCAAAATACTGTAGCTTTTCCACATTTTTTCCAAGCAACTTAGGGCACTTTTACATATCCATTTTTTTAATCCATCAATGGGCACTCCGGCACTTTCATTTACATCCTGAACATGTAGCGTTTTTTAATGAAAATAAAAAGAGATTTCAGCTTACCCTATGGTGTCTTGTGTTTGCTTGCAACTATTCCAAACCCCCCGGTCTGGGCAGCAATGGTGCCAATATGAGAGAGAAGAAAGATCCAGCAAACTTGTGTCGCAGGAGTGAAGTAAAAACATTTAGCTTATTTCATCCAAGTAAAATTCATGGCAGAATGTCACAGTCCCAGGGTAAACACTGGAACGCAATCTTACGCATTTCAGCTATAGGAAGCCTTAGTCCATGATCCGGCATTCTTAATAAACATACATGGGAATGTCACACATGAAAAGTTTGGGTTCTGTACCGAACACCTGAGTGTTACGGGTCCCACTCATTAGCCTAATCTAATATTCCCTACATTGGCTACTGAACAGCCAATCACAGACGCCTGTTGTCTGTCATTGGCTATTGCTCCCCACCCACTTTGCCAGAAACCAATCAAAGAGCAATGGGTGAGGCGCAACAGCCAATCCAGATGCCGTCACAGAGACTCGGTGTTTGGGTTTGGCTGTTCAGCAGGTAGTGCAGAGTGACCGCAGTGGCGAGACAGGTGAGTATAACACTGTATTCACGTTAAGTCCCCTCAGCAGTTTCATTACAGACTCAAAACAGGCAAATGGATTCAGACAATACTGGATGGTGCCGGATGAAATGTACCGGTATTATAATGGAAGCGGCATACGGATCTGGGCTAATACTGGTACGGTTTCATCCGGTTTAATGGCAAAAAACGTATCCGATCAGAGAAGGATTTCACCTGATCTGGCCGGATATAAAAAAAAACGCATATTAGATGCCTGCTGTCTACACACTGGACTCTGGGCACATACCCTTTAGGGCACACTTGCTTTTCGATGAGACCTACTACTCTATGGAAATGTTACATCAGCTATTTTTTATGGCATCGGGGGTCCATGTCTAGGGATCTCCACAGACATTGATCCAAAACCTACATGAGTAAATGTATTTTATTGGGGTTGTCCAGTAAAGATGAAGATAACTTATCACCTGTCCAAAGGGTAGGTGATAACTTATTGTTCTTTTGGGGGTCCAACTGCTTGGATCTACACCAATTGGTAGAACATGCAACTTCTACCCCCAATAGAATAGTGCGGCAGTGCGCATCCTGAAACTCTGCTCCATTCATTCTTTTAGCAGCACCACATGACCTTTGTTGAAGGGTTGAGGGAAACTTTAGCTACCTGAGATACAGGTGACAATTTTTGTATCACAATGTTCTTTCATCCTATAGAACTCTTTTTCTGCCCCCTTCTTTCCTTGAACTTTGGTTCTGTGTTCTCGTCTCACCATTAATCACGCTTTTATTTCTCGTTGAATAATCCATTACTTCTCTGAAAGCGGAGCGAGTGATGAGCGGTGGAGTTCTACCATTGTCCTTATTAATAGTTCAATACGACCTTGAAACTAGTGACGAAATGCAAACTTTATATATTTCAGATTGTTAACCTTAGATGATAACACGTCTGTATTTTTCCCTTATTTTAAGACAAAACTTTTAAATAATAGATGTCTCAAGTCAATGAATATTCTTCACCAGGTCAAAGCACCAAGAAGTACCAAAAAATAGTATCCCCTATCCCCTGCCTCATTGATCTTGGAAGTAGGAGATACATAACAAGCTATTCTAGGTATCTGTAACATCACCCACGACACCGCTAAAACACTCATCCATGCTCTTATCATCTCCCGCCTTGACTACTGCAACCTCCTTCTCAATGGCCTCCCGGCTAACTCCCTCACACCTCTCCAGTCTATCCTCAACTCCGCTGCCCGACTCATCTATATGTCCTCCCGCTACTCCCCTGTCTCCCCCCTCTGCCAAGCCCTTCACTGGCTCCCCGTCTCCAAGAGATCCCAATTCAAAACACTAACCATGGCGTACAAAGCCATACACAACCTGGCTCCACCATACATCTCCGACCTGGTCTCCCGATACCTACCCTCACGCAACCTCCGCTCCTCCCAAGAACTCCTCCTCTGCTCCCCCCTCATCACCTCTTCGCACAACCGAGTCCAGGACTTCTCCCGGGCATCTGCCTTACTCTGGAACTCCCTACCCGAACACGTCAGACACTCTCCTACCCTGAGTAGCTTCAAGTGTCACCTGAAGACTCACTTGTTCCGTCAAGCCTACAACCTGCCATGAGACCCAGGCGAACACCCCATACCTGACATTCCCCCATCCTACTGTATCCTAACCCACCCCTCATAGACTGTGAGCCCTCGTGGACAGGGTCCCTGCCCCTCCTGTACCTGTACGTCCTGATCGCCTAGATTTAGTGTAATTGTTCTTGTCTCCCTCAACCTCATGTAAAGCGCCATGGAACCTAATGGCGCTATATAAATAAATAATAATAATAATAATAAAAATCAGTAGGAAGCCATACTTCCCATCAAGTGGCATTTTTAGCGCTGGAGCCTTCCTATATGGTTGACAGGCCCTGGATGCTTAAAGGGGTTTTCCCCACAAATAAAGGTAATTTTAAAGTTCATTTTAATCAATAGATCTTGGAATAATAATAATTTCCACAAGTGGATGTTTAAAAAAAAATGTTCCTGTGCTGAGATAATCTTATATATATGTCCCTGCTATGTACTGTGTAATGGATGTGTCTGACTGTACAGGGACATGGTCTGATTATATCACATCTCCTGTGCTGAGATAATCTTATATATATGTCCCTGCTATGTGCTGTGTAATGGATGTGTCTAATCGTACAGGGACATGGTCTTATCATATCACATCTCCTGTGCTGAGATAATCTTATATATATGTCCCTGCTATGTACTGTGTAATGGATGTGTCTGACATGGTCTGATCATATCACATCTCCTGTGCTGAGATAATCTTATATATGTGTCCCTGCTATGTACTGTGTAATGGATGTGTCTGACCGTACAGGGACATGGTCTTATCATATCACATCTCCTGTGCTGAGATAATCTTATATATGTGTCCCTGCTATGTACTGTGTAATAATAATAATAATAATAATAAAACTTTATTTGTATAGCGCCAACATATTCTGCAGCGCTTTACAGTACAATGGTACATATAAGAAAAATATACGGTACAGAAAGGTAATGCAGAACAGTAGTTACATACAATAAACATAGAATCAACTTAGGAAATACAATAAAAAGGCAAAAAATGAAGGTGACCCTGCTCGAAGGAGCTTACAATCTAAGACGGGATGGGAACACAAAGTAAAGGGGCTTATAACAATGAATATCTTATGTCTAAATGACTACTATTAGGGAGAATGATAGGCCACCCTGAAGAGGTGTGTTTTTAGGGAGCGTCTGAAGCTATGCAAATTGTGGATGGCCCTAATTTCTTGGGGTAGAGCATTCCAGAGGTTTGGTGCAGCTCGAGAGAAGTCTTGGAGTCGGGAATGGGAGGTTCGGATTAATGCTGATGTTAGTCTGAGGTCATGTTCAGAGCGAAGGGGACGGGTGGGGTGGTAGACAGAGATGAGGGTGGAGAGGTAAGGAGGTGCCGCACCATGAATAGCTTTGTGGGTGACAACGAGCAAATTGAATAGGATCCTATAGTATATGGGCAGCCAATGTAATGACTGGCACAGAGCGGAAACATCTGAGTAACGGTTTGCTAGATAGGTGATCCTGGCTGCTGCATTGAGGATAGACTGGAGAGGGGAAAGCTTACTGTGGGGGAGGCCAGCTAATAAAGAATTACAGTAGTCAAGGCGGAAATGAATCAGGGCCACGGTGAGGGTTTTAGTTGTTTCCATGGTGAGGAAAGGGCGAATTCTGGAGATATTTTTCAGGTGCAAGCGACAGGAGCGGGTGAGAGATTGTGTATATGGGGTGAAAGAAAGATCAGTGTCTATCAAAACACCGAGACAGCGAGCCTGCTGACTAGGCGTTATCGTGGTGCTGCACACCGAGAGAGAGATGTCAGGTTTAGGGAGGTTGGCAGAGGGTGGGAGCAGAAGAAGTTCAGTTTTGGAAAGGTTGAGTTTCAGGTAGAGAGCGGACATGATATTGGAGACTGCGGTTAGATAGTCATTGGTGTTCTTTATTAGAGCAGGAGTAAGGTCAGGGGCTGAAGTGTATAGTTGTGTGTCATCAGCATAGAGATGGTACTGGAAGCCAAATCTGCTGATGGTCTGTCCGATTGGGGCTGTGTAGAGAGAGAAGAGGAGAGGGCCAAAGACTGAACCCTGAGGGACCCCAATAGTGAGAGGAAGAGGGGAAGAAGTGGAGCCAGAGAATGAAACACTGAAAGAGCGGTCAGAAAGATAGGAAGAGAACCAGGAGAGAGCCGTATAATGGATGTGTCTGAACGTATAGGGAGCATGGTTTGATAATACCACATCTCCTGTACTGAGATAGTCTTATACATGTGTCCCTGCTATGTACTGTGTAATGGCAGTGTCTGACCATACAGGGACATGGTCTGATCATACCACATCTCGTGTGCTGAGATAATCTTATATATGTGACCCTGCTATGTACTGTGTAATGAATGTGTCTGACTGTACAGGGACATGGTCTGATCATACCACATCTCCTATGCTGAGATAATCTTATATATGTGTCCCTGCTATGTACTGTGTAATGGATGTGTCTAATCGTACAGGGACATGATTTGATAATACCACATCTCCTGTGCTGAGATAATCTTATATATGTGTCCCTACTATGTACTGTGTAATGGATGTGTCTGACCATACAGGGACATGTGTGATCATACCACATCTCGGTGCTGAGGTAATCTGATATATGTGACCTGCTATGTACTGTGTAATGAATGTGTCTGACTGTACAGGGACATGGTCTGATCATACCACATCTCCTATGCTGAGATAATCTTATATATGTGTCCCTGCTATGTACTGTGTAATGGATGTGTCTGATCGTACAGGGACATGGTGTGATCATACAACATCTCCTGTGCTGAGATAATCTTATATATGTGTCCCTGCTATGTACTGTGTAATGGATGTGTCTAATCGTACAGGGACATGATCTGATCATACCACATCTCCTGTGCTGAGATAATCTTATATATGTGTCCCTACTATGTACTGTGTAATCAATGTGTCTGATCGTACAGGGACATGGTGTGATCATACCACATCTCCTGTGCTTAGCTAATCTTATATATGTGTCCCTGCTATGTACTGTTTCTGGTAGAAGGAAAGGAAGAAAGCGCACCAATCTAAATGTAAATGTATAATTAGATCGTAGGTGGATGTAGATGGCACTCACCTTCTTTAGGTCTTGTTAACTTGCGTATCGGTCACTAGGGACCAATAATGTATCCAGGAGTAGATTTCCTCAGTATTCGGTATGCTGTAAATCCCTGATAGCTAGTATGTAGTTCAGACCGAGTTACCATAGGAGTATAGATCCAATAGGGTACCTTTACACGCGGCTACATTTCTAGGGTGGCTACAGGTAACTTACTGGTTGCAGTGAAATCATGGAGACAAGGTTCTATCTTGTTGCTGTGTACAAATGGAATAATCTCTCCATGATTTCACTGCAACCAGTAAGTTACCTGTAGCCACCCTAGAAATGTAGCCGCGTGTAAAGGTACCCATAAAGTTTTTACCAGGCTATTTGCGCTCCCAGACGTCTATGATCCAAAACTTCTTGTAATTCATAAAAGGTTTTTATTATTTCTCAAGAATAGCACTTACAATGCGTTTCGACAGTACAAAATGTCTTCCTCAGGTATATTGTTAAGTGTTCCAAAGTTGTGGATAGCTTTATAGGAAATAGCATATGTACATCACTGGTAGTAGCTGAGTGCTGCAGAGAATTTTTTACTAGTTGTTTGACCCAGCGTCCCTGCTGGCACCAGTTCACATTGTGTCTGTGAGTGCTGTGCAGTTTTTTCTCTTTTGTATTGTGTGGAGTTGCTGGCTCCATGTCTGCAATTTGCACCCTCATCACCTACAGGTGGTCTAAGGTTGAGATGGTGTCCGCCCACTTAGTAGTGGTATAGGGAGGACAAGGAGGGCAGGGATGTCAGCGTTAGGACTCATCAGATCTGAAGTCACTTTGTTGCAGTTGATGAGCAAACAGACATTGGCCAATGTGTGTACTAAGAACCCCAGAAATAAAGAAATAAGACTTTTGAGTTTTTGAAAAAAACTTAAGTTTTTAAACTTTTTTCTCATATACATATAGCTTGTTAGCATATGTACATCACTGGTAGTAGCTGAGTGCTGCAGAGAATTTTTTTCTAGTAATCTATCTATCTATCTATCTATCTATCTGTCTGTCTGTCTGTCTGTCTGTCTATCTATCTGACTCACCGTAGCCGGGTCTTGACGTCGCAGGCGTTGCTTCTCCTGTCACAGTTCCGTGGCTGTGGGGCCCTGTGGTCCAGATCAAAAAGGGGTTGGCTGAACAGATAGGGGTTAATTCTTCTTGTCGTGACGCCACTTGCGGGAATTCCGGTGATTCCACCGGCGCTGCTTGGGCCTCTGGGGGATGTACGGCAGCAAGATGGGACGCTCCCCACAGGATGAGCGGGAGTCCCCGGGGCCAGGAGCTGCACTTGGTGGTGTATGGCAGCTTGATGATTTTTAGCATGCGGAGTTAAACAGTTCTGAAGAAGTACAGACACCAGTGTTCTCTGTAACGGGTCTTTTACTGTAACCGGTAGATGATACAAGGTACACAGTTAACGGGTAACGGACTGGGTGGTCCCAGCAAAGACCGGTGTTGTTTCAGAGCTCCGTGGTGTTCCTCCGTCCTTAACTTTTTCTATTTGCCGACGTCGCCTTAGTGCGCCAGTTCGGGTACAAGGAGGCTACTTGAATTTCCCTGCCGGTGTATACAGCCCGGTGTGAGGGGAGCCTGATTCCTTATGGTGGGTACTCCGCTGGCAAGATGGCTCTAGTCGCGGCTGCAGTGAGGTGCTCCTAGAAGTCAATCCCTTCACTCCTGGTTTGCTGAGCAGCGATGAACAACTTGCTCGCTTCAGAACCAGTGGCTCGGTGGTTGATGGGCGCGGGTATATTTTGACCCGTTTAGGTAGTCGCCCAGGTTCCGGTTTTGGGGAACCGATTAATGGCGCCAACCGGTAGGTGGTCTTCAGGGCTGCACGGCACTGTGCAGAGCCCCCTTCTTCTACGTTCCCTTCCCTCATGACCACTACTCTCCTCTCCTACTTTACTCCTACACACTACTGCTACACTCCGCCCACCAGGACCTGATTGGCCCTCTATACTAGTGGTGCATGTAGAGTATGGAGCTCTGAAGGTTAACCGTGTCACTACTGAGACGGAGAATATTGCATCTACAGTCAGGGATGCAATACCCTCCTATGACGCACTCGTTGCGGGGCACCACATATCTATCTATCTATTGACGCGGGCGCACTCAGGGCTGTGGGGTACTCGGCTCTCGGGACTCTCTGTGTCTCAGTCAGTCCGGGAAGTCACGGATGGCCATCCCGAGACCGTGGCCCTGGGGGTCAACTTAAAAAATGGAGAGTATTATTTACAGGGGATTATTTACAAGTTGTCTTTGTCGTGACGCCAGCTGCTGAGTCTGGTTATGTTCACCAGCGCCGCTCCAGTCCTCTGGTGGTCGGTGGTATGGCGGCTTAGATGGAATCGTCCCCGCAGGCAGGACGGGACCACCGGGGCAGGAATGCTGTAATAAAGCAGTTTGTTTGAAAGGATGCAGCAGAGTCAAAGCTTCACTTCACCGGGTAACTTTTACTTGAACAGTTCTTTCTTTCAGCTTACAGTTCAACAGTTCATTAGATGTTATATTGGCGAATGCTTTCGGGCTGCAATTGCGATTCTGGTTTAAAATGGAACCCTCTTTTAAGTTCTTTTCTTTTCCTTCTATTCTGTTCCCGAGTGAAGCCTAATGTCTTGTAGATGATCTGGCCTCCTGCTGCTGATTCTAGCTTCTGTCTCCTCTCCCTTTTGTACCCGTCGGGTTAAGCTTCTAGTGAATGCCGCAGCTGCCACTGCGCTTCTGGCTTCCCTCTTGTGGGACCTTGGGAGTCAGGGCCATATTTGTAATATCCCTGTTTAGCGGATTTTCTGTGAGACTTGGAGTACTCACAGGTGCGGGCTCTGGTACCCGAGGTTCTTCCTATGGGGCAAACTCTATCCGTTACTCACTTCCCCATTCAAGTTAACTCTGCAATTCTGAGCTTCCTTGCTTTCTTTTCTCTTGTTTGGGATCTGTGCTCTTTCAGAGCTTCTCAGCCGAGATGGCCCTCTTGGTTTCCTGCAGGCTGTCTGCCTGCTCCTTCCACCCCCTCCTCCTCCGACTTCTTTCTCCAACTCACTACCACTCACTACTAACTAACTAACTAAGCTCTTTAATGGAAATCCCGCGTCGCTGATTGGTCGCGCCCAGCCAGCCGCGAACAATCAGCACGCGGGTTTTGCGTTAGAGACAGTGTGACGTGAGTGCAAGGTGAGTGCAGGGCTAAGTGTGAGGTGAGTGCAAGGTGAGTGCAGGGCTAAGTGTGAGGTGAGTGCAAGGTGAGTGTAGGGCTAAGTGTGAGGTCAGTGCAAGGTGAGTGTGACGTGAGTGCTGGACAGAGTGTGACGTGAGTGCAGGTCAGAGTGTGAGGTGAATGCAGGTCAGAGTGTGACGTGAGTGCAGGGTGAGTGTGATTGGTGGGTGAGTGTGAGTGCAGGGTGAGTGTAGGGTGTGTGGGTGTAAGTGGTCTGCAGTACCTGGCCCTGGTGCTGTGTACGTTTAGCTTAAGGACCTCTGGTGATGTCACAGCCATGTGATCTTGCTCCGGCCATGATTGTGAAATCATCAGAGGTCCTGTAAGTATATAGCCCCCATCACACATAACGACGTACCAGCGATACCGATAACGATACGACCTGGCCGGGATCACTGGTGCGTCGTTTTCACATCGCTGTTCATTTCAAATAGCGGGACGGGAAAGTTGACAGTGAAGTCAGCTTTCCCACCCGCTATGTGAGTGTAGTGCTGTCGTCTCTGTCACGGCAATCCCGCGTCGCTGATGCGTCGCCAGTGATTAATTTTTAAAAAACATTTGCCGGTACGCATTTCAGATTAATTTCCCCTATGTACAGGGGTGCAGCAAGGCTCACTGCCACATGAGCCTAGGTGAGGACCGGGGGGTTGCTATCGGCGGCCGCGGGTTAGGAGCGAGGAGGGGGGGGTGCTGTCGGTAGCCGCCGCTGGTGATTTTCCCTTATGCAGCCAGCGCACGTCACACAGGGAGCCGGCTGCATGGTGCAGGTGCCGCCCCCTTCTGTTCTGCGGCTCCCCCTGCCTGCATGCCGCCTGAGCCTAAAGGTTCCCTATGCATGGCACAACGTCCCCTATGCATGGCACAACGTCCCCTATGTGTGGCCCATGCCCCCCTGTGTTAGATATTTCCCCCATACTGCTTTCATAGGAAAATAATAAATTCTATACTTGCCTCCTCCTCCAGCACTGACCTCCCGGTCTCCCTCGTGCAGCTGTGATCGGGCAGAAATGATGCTGCAGAGCTCCTCCACTTCCTGGTTCTGTGCGGTCATGTGATCGGCAGAGAGTGACATCATCTCTGCGCGTGATCACAGCAGCAGCCCGGAGACCGGAGAGACACCGGGAGATCAGCGCTGGCGGAGGAGCCAAGAGGTAAGTATACAGTTTATTATTTTATTATAGATGGTGGCTCGATTCTAAGGCATCGGGTATTCTAGAATATGTATGTAGCTGACATACTGTGACTGACAGAACTTGTTCAGTCAACATGAGTGAACTATATATATATATACAGTTAGGGCCAGAAATATTTGGACAGTGACACAATTTTCGCGAGTTGGGCTCTGCATGCCACCACATTGGATTTGAAATTAAACCTCTACAACAGAATTCAAGTGCAGATTGTAACGTTTAATTTGAAGGGTTGAACAAAAATATATGATAGAAAATGTAGGAATTGTACACATTTCTTTGCAAACACTCCACATTTTAGGAGGTCAAAAGTAACTGGACAAATAAACATAACCCAAACAAAATATTTTTATTTACAATATTTTGTTGCGAATCCTTTGGAGGCAATCACTGCCTTAAGTCTGGAACCCATGGACATCACCAAACGCTGGGTTTCCTCCTTCTTAATGCTTTGCCAGGCCTTTACAGCTGCAGCCTTCAGGTCTTGCTTGTTTGTGGGTCTTTCCGTCTTAAGTCTGGATTTGAGCAAGTGAAATTCATGCTCAATTGGGTTAAGATCTGGTGATTGACTTGGCCATTGCAGAATGTTCCACTTTTTTGCACTCATGAACTCCTGGGTAGCTTTGGCTGTATGCTTGGGGTCATTGTCCATCTGTACTATGAAGCGCCATCCAATCAACTTTGCAGCCTTTGGCTGAATCTGGGCTGAAAGTATATCCCGGTACACTTCAGAATTCATCCGGCTACTCTTGTCTGCTGTTATGTCATCAATAAACACATTTGACCCAGTGCCATTGAAAGCCATGCATGCCCATGCCATCACGTTGCCTCCACCATGTTTTACAGAGGATGTGGTGTGCCTTTGGATCATGTGCCGTTCCCTTTCTTCTCCAAACTTTTTTCTTCCCATCATTCTGGTACAGGTTGATCTTTGTCTCATCTGTCCATAGAATACTTTTCCAGAACTGAGCTGGCTTCTTGAGGTGTTTTTCAGCAAATTTAACTCTGGCCTGTCTATTTTTGGAATTGATGAATGGTTTGCATCTAGATGTGAACCCTTTGTATTTACTGTCATGGAGTCTTCTCTTTACTGTTGACTTAGAGACAGATACACCTACTTCACTGAGAGTGTTCTGGACTTCAGTTGATGTTGTGAACGGGTTCTTCTTCACCAAATAAAGTATGCGGCGATCATCCACCACTGTTGTCATCCGTGGACGCCCAGGCCTTTTAGAGTTCCCAAGCTCACCAGTCAATTCTTTCTTTCTCAGAATGTACCCAACTGTTGATTTTGCTACTCCAAGCATGTCTGCTATCTCTCTGATGGATTTTTTTCTTTTTTTCTAGCCTCAGGATGTTCTGCTTCACCTCAATTGAGAGTTCCTTTGACCGCATGTTGTCTGGTCACAGCAACAGCTTCCAAATGCAAAACCACACACCTGGAATCCACCCCTGACCTTTTAACTACTTAATTGATTAAAGGTTAACGAGGGAGAAGCCTTCAGAGTTAATTGCAGCCCTTAGAGTCCATTGTCCAATTACTTTTGGTCCCTTGAAAAAGAGGAGGCTATGCATTACAGAGCTATGATTCCTAAAACCTTTCTCCGATTTGGATGTGGAAACTCTCATATTGCAGCTGGGATTGTGCACTTTCAGCCCATATTACCGTATATACTCGTGTATAAGCCGACCCGTGTATAAGCCGACCCCCCTACTTTTGCCCCCAAAACCTGGGAAAATCTATTGACTCGTGTATAAGCCGAGGGTGGACCCTAGCACAAGTATACAGCCCCCAGCAGTGTGGTATACACCAGTCCCAGAGGTAGATACAGCAGCCCCAGTGGTAGTATACACGCAGCCCCAGTAGTATATACAGCCCCAGTGGTAGTATATACAGCCCCAGTGGTAGTATACAGGGCCCCAGAGGTATATAGCAGCCCCAGTGGTAGTATACAGTGCCCCAGAGGTATATAGCAGCCCCAGTGGTAGTATACAGGGCCCCAGAGGTATATAGCAGCCCCAGTGGTAGTATACAGTGCCCCAGAGGTATATAGCAGCCCAGTGGTAGTATACAGTGCCCCAGAGGTATATAGCAGCCCCAGTGGTAGTATACAGGGCCCCAGAGGTATATAGCAGCCCCAGTGGTAGTATACAGTGCCCCAGAGGTATATAGCAGCCCCAGCGGTAGTATACAGGCAGCCCCAGTAATGCAGGCCCCCCCCAGCGTCTCTCCGGTCACCTGTAAAGCAAGCTATACTTATCAGTGTCCCGCTCGCACCCGCCGCTGCCGACATCCACGATCCTCCATCTTCATGCGACTCCTCTTCCTGTTTCCTGTGCGCGTCGCCGGGAATGACGTCATTGCCGGCGACGCGCACAGAAACAGGAAGAGGAGTCGCATGAAGATGGAGGATCGTGGATGTCGGCAGCGGCGGGTGCGAGCGGGACACTGATAAGTATAGCTTGCTTTACAGGTGACCGGAGAGACCCTGGGGGGGCCCTGCATTACTGGGGATGCGGGGGCTGCTGTATACCGATGTATACATCGGTATGTACCGATGTATACATCGGTATACAGCACTGACTCGCGTATAAGCCGAGGGGGGTACTTTTCAGCCCAATTTTTGGGCTGAAAAACTCGGCTTATACGCGAGTATATACGGTATATATATAATTGTATTTCTGAAAATGTTTTTGTAAACAGCTAAAATAAAAAAATTGTGTCACTGTCCAAATATTTCTGGCCCTAACTGTATATATATATATATATATATATATATATATATATATAGCAACCCTATGGTATATGGTGGTACATTACAGCACATGTATAGCAGCACTATAGTATATGGCGGTACATTATAGTAAATGTATAGCAGCACTATAATATATGGCGGTACATTATAATAAATGTATAGCAGCACTATGGTATATGGCGGTACATTACAGTACATGTATAGAAGCACTATAGTATATGGCGGTACATAACAGCACATGTATAGCAGCACTATGGTATATGGCGGTACATTAGAGTACATGTAAAGTAACACTATAGTATATGGCGGTACAGTATAGCACATGTATAGGAGTACTATAGTATATGGCAGTGTATTACAGTATATGTACAGGTGCACTATGGTATATGGCGGTACATTACACCACACTATAGTATATGGCGGTACATTTCAGGATGGAGCCAGGGGGGCAGGATGGAGGCTCGGCGGTCAGCGCAGGATGGAGCGCGGCATTTAAGATAGCGTCCGGGAAGTCTCGCGAGACTTCCTGGACTCCATATTGGATCCAGTCCTCTGTGGCGGCGACATACTTCGTCCAAGATGGCTTCCGGGAAGTCTTGCAAGACTTTTCGGACAGCATCTGGGATCTTGCGAGAGTTCCCGCACGCCATTTTGGAGGAAACATGTCGCCGGGACAGGAGGAGTGGAGCCAACATGGTGGGGTCGGCAGCGGAGCGAAGATCATTGGCTGGAGGCGGCGGCGGAGAAGATGATGGGCCAGTGGTAAGTATGGCAGGCAGACTGCATGGTGGTATGAGTGGGGGTATGAATGTGGAGGTGCTGAGCGAGGAGGGGGGCGCAAGGACAATGTAAGGGGGAGGAACATGTGTGTGTGTGGACGTGGCAACTGAGGGGGAGGGGGGTGTGATGAGAAGTGTAGTGTTGGAGGGTGTGTGGAGGAGTGGGGAGTGTGCCTGGACTGTGTGTGGGGCCGCAGCTTGTACCGATGGCGGGAGTGGAGCTTTGAAAGCCCCTGCTCCCGGCAACGGGCGGCCATATTGGAGCACCCAGAGCAGGTGTACAGGCAACTTCAGTCAGTATGTGACGTACCACACCGTTACATCGTGACGTAAGTTGCCTTAGGGCAGTGATGGCGAACTCCAGGCCTCGAGTGCCGCACACAGTGCAGGTTTTCAGGATTTCCGTAGAGTTTGACAGTTGGTCATTTGATTGCCAACTGTCAAATGCAATGGAAATCCTGAAAACCTGGACTCTGTGTGGCACTCGAGGCCTGGAGTTCGCCATCACTGCCTTAGGGTTTTATTATAATAGATACCTACAGCAGTACCGATGTGCAGCGGTGCAAGTGTGCAGCGGTGCTGGAGTCCAGGAGGGGACAACGGGCGGGTGCGGTCAGGAGGGGGCCGGGGGACAGCGGCCGGGTGTGGGCAGGAGGAGGCCGAGGGACAGCGGGCAGGAAGGGGCCGGGGAAGAGCGGCCGGGTGCGGGCAGGAGGGGGCCGGGGAAGAGCGGCCGGTTGCGGGCAGGAGGGGGCCGGGGAAGAGCGGCCGGTTGCGGGCAGGAGGGGGCTGGGAAAGAGCGTCCGGGAGCGGGCAGGAGGGGGCTGGGAAAGAGCGTCCGGGTGCGGGCAGGAGGGGATCGGGGAACTGCGGCCAGGAGGGGGCCCTCCTGCCCGCACCCGACCGCTGTTCCCCGGCCCCTCTGCCCGCAGCAGAGTGCTTAGCAGAGTATACAGGGGCTCAGAGGTTATCTGAGTATACGGTGTCTCAGTGGTTAGCACTGCACAGTGGCTCAGTGGTCAGCACAGTATGGTGGTTCAGTGGTTAATATTGTATGGTGGCTCAGTGTTTAGCAAAGTATAGTGGCTCAGTGGTTAGCACAGTATATGGTCGCTCAGTGGTTAGCACTGTAAGGTGGCTCAGTGTTTAGCAGAGTATGGTGGCTCAGTGGTTAGCACTGTATAAGGTGGCTCAGTGGTTAGCAGTGTATATGGTGGCAGAGTGGTCAGCGCAGAGCGGAGGCCGAGTGGTCAGTGCAGAGCGGAGGCAGAGTGGTCAGCGCAGAGCGGAGGCAGAGTGGTCAGCGCAGTGCGAAGGCTCAGTGGTCAGCGCAGTGCGGAGGCTCAGTGGTCAGCGCAGTGCGGAGGCTCAGTGGTCAGCGCAGTGCGGAGGCTCAGTGGTCAGCGCAGTGCGGAGGCTCAGTGGTCAGCGCAGTGCGGAGGCTCAGTGGTCAGCGCAGTGCGGAGGCTCAGTGGTCAGCGTGGTGCGGAGGCAGAGTGGTCATCGCAGTGCGGAGACAGAGTGTAATACTATTGTATAAGTTTGAGGATTCTGATCGCTTAAGGGCAATGAAGAGCAGAGACGGGTTCTTGGGTGCAAATTATTTATACACACACAGCAAACAATGTGAACTTGATACACAGCAAATAATGTGAACTTGATACACAGCAAAGAAGCAGACCCCAATAACACAACCCCAATATATACTGCCGAGCACAGTCCTTATGAAAACAGTCCAGTAAACAAATAGTCCAAATTATGAAGGTCCGGGTAAATGTAGTCCATAGCACAAGTCCTTGTACCGGAACGACCGGATGAATATAGTCCATGGCAAAAGGTCCCCACACCCGGAGGACCGGGTGAGGAGATCAAAACACAGTCCTGAGTAGGAAATGTAGACACAAGTTCCAAAGAGCAAACAGTACATAGAGTAATAACCGGGAAGTTGCTTACACACACTTGAGAGTCCGAGCCTGATGATAGAAGCAGCACTACCTGGAGCACACTGCAGGAAGCTTTTAGGAAGACATAGGATCTCACAGAGCTCCAGGGAAGTAATAGGACAAAGGAGAGCAGCTGAGCAGGAGCAGACCAGGAACCAGTATACTCAAGCAATGAATGATCACCTGAGCCGGGTCTTTACGCAAACAAGACAAAAAGAAGGGCAAACAAAACAACGATCTCCATGCTGACTGAGGGCAATATTGTCAAACGGCAGGCCAGAAAACCTGGAATACCAGAGTGGTCAGTGCAGTGCGAAGGCTCAGTGGTCAGCGCAGTGCGGAGGCTCAGTGGTCAGCGCAGTGCGGAGGCTCAGTGGTCAGTGCAGTGCGGAGGCTCAGGGGTCAGTGCAGTGCGGAGGCTCAGTGGTCAGCGCAGTGCGGAGGCTCAGTGGTCAGCGCAGTGCGGAGGCTCAGTGGTCAGCGCAGTGCCGAGGCTCAGTGGTCAGCGCAGTGCGGAGGCTCAGTGGTCAGCAGAGGACGGAGGCACTCTGCCTGCCATACTTACCACTGGCCCATCGTCTTCCCTGTCGCCGCATCTTTGCTCCACCGTCCCCACCATCTTGGCTTCACTCCTCCGTGCCGGCGACATGTTTTTTCAAAAATGGCGTCCGGGAAATCTCGCGAGACTTCCCAGATGCCATATTGGATCCAGTCCTATGTGGCGGCGACATACTTCGTCCAAGATGGCGTCCGGGAAGTCTGGCGAAAGTTCCCGGACGCCATTTTGGAAGAAACATGTCGCCGGGATGGAGGAGTGGAGCCAAGATGGTGGGGATGGCGGAGCGAAGATGCGGCGGCGGGGAAGACGATGGGCCTGTGGTAAGTATGGCCAACAGTGCATGGAGGTATGAGTGGGGGTATGAGTGTGGAGGTGGTGAGCGAGGAGGGGGGCGCGTGGAAGGGGTGTGTGTGTGTGTGTGTGATAGTGTTGGAGGGTGTGTGGAGGAGTGGGGAGTGTGTGTGGGGCGGCAGCTTGTACCGATGACGGGAGTGGGGCTTTGGAAGCCCCGCTCCCGGCAACGGGCAGCCATATTAGAACACCTAGAGTGGGTGTACAGGCTACTTCAGCCAGGATGTGACGTAGCATACCGTTGCATCCTGACGGAAGTAGCCTTAGGGTTTTATTATAATAGATGATTAATAGGCAATTCAGGTTGTGATACCACCTACAATGGCCTCAGGTCTTCTCTGTTGTGGCTACATCATGACTATCGCAATAGTCTACACTAAATTTAATCTGTAACTCCCTCAAAAAACACAGTCAACTTTTTGATAACCTTCCACCTAACCGTTATTAATGTCTCCCTTATAATCTATGTTACTTTTACAACTTGACCCCTACAATGGGGCTGTTACGTATTGACTGCCTTGCTCTATGGAAGTGCTGCTGCTGTGATTTAAATTAAGCCTTTTTTTTCCCTGCTCTCAGTGTGGAGAAAGGAACCTAATCAGTGGGAGCTGAGAGTGCAGGTGTGTGTGATGAATATGACTCATGCTTAGGTGAGCTAAGGGGTGTGCCTGGGCTGGTTGCTCCCCACCCCTCGGCTATAAGTGGGTCAGCTCACATCACCTGCTGTCGCTGATTCAGTTCATTTCTGGACCGTGACCTGTTGTGAGCAGATGCTGATCTAAAGCTGCTGTTTTTCTCCATTGGAAGCTGCTGGGTTCCGTGGTCTGTGGGTGGAGGTAGGGGCTTATGCCTAGGGCTTCTCGGGAGTTTTAGGATCTTAGGCTGGTGGCTTGGACCTCCTCACCTTCAGTGGTACCACCGAGTACAGGGCGCGTCATGGACCCACTATCAGGGCCAGAGCAGGCTCCCGTGACTCCCTACACCCAGCTCCGTCCTACTTCTGGGTACCCCGGCCCCCCCAGTGTGACAGGGGTACATCTTGCACCGCTCCTGAACTTTCCACCTTGTCTATGCAGAATTAGGTAATAAAGAGTTTCTCATTTGAATCAGTTAATTAATTTCACGTAGGTAATTCTGTGCACTGCTAATTAGAAGAGTTTGGAACAGAACATAATGTAAGGGATGAATGCTCTTTTATGGTTAAGGAACCCGATGATCTGAACTAGTGCAATTTGATGCATTTTGTTATTGCATTAGATTATGGGATTTGTTGGGACAAACTCTGTCCATATTATTGTTTATGGCAGATAGACCTCACATGTTGCTGACCCTTCTATAGTTCACCTTGATAGTCATCTATTTGACTACCCTTGTGTAAGGGTGTAACTACAACAGGTGCAGGGGATGGAATCACACCCGGGGCCTGGAGCCTAGGCGTCCCCAAAAGTCTCTTTTTTGACAATAAAAAAGACTATTGCTATTAAAGATTTGCAGTAATTGGGGGCTCCTTTGGAGATTTTGCATTGGGGTCCATGAGTTTCAAGTTACGCCACTGCCCTTGTGTAATACTATATTTTTCCTGTAGTGGCCACTGCAGGGGAAATGAACAACCAATGAAATAGGTCCCCACAACTCTCATAATATAAAGGGTTTATCTGTGGTGAAAAAACCCTATGATTCAACTTCATGTACACAATACATCAGTATGATTTAAAGAGGATCTTTCGGCTCTCCTAAAATGTTGGTTTTTAGCTAATACTTAAATTATCCATGAAATTCTAATTCTTGAATCTTTTTTCTTAAGATTCTATGTGACACGTTCATTAGTTATTCCTCCTGGAAAATTAAGAATGAATTGAGATCGGGGTTTTGCCATCCTGTTATAAAAGTGGTATGTCCACATACTCAGCAGTGAATAGACAGTGACAGGGTCTGTCAGGACATACATCTGCTATATAAAAGCCCTATAGAACATCATGTAAATTACAGTTAAACTAGAAAATTACAGTTAAAATAGAATGTGAGAGAGCGCACAGGGTGGAGAGACAACACAAGGGGAGAGAGAACACACAGGGGGGAGAGTCAGCATAAGGGGAGAATGAGTGCATAAGGGGGAAGACAGCACAAGGGGGAAGAGTGCATGGAGGAGAGACACAGCACAAGGGGAGAAAGCACATGGGGTAGAGCAAGCACAAGGGAAGAGCAAACACAAAGAGGGGAGAGACAGTACATAGGGGAGAAAGAGTGCAAAACTATGCAATAGACTGCAACTTTACTGGATCATCAAGCGATTGCTGGTCCTGTCCCCCTATGAGGACTAAAAAAAAAGTTAAAAACATTAAAAAACATAAAAAAGACTGACAGAAAATATGAAAGTTTGCATCACCTCTTCTTTTACAAAAATGTAATTAGCAAAATCTAAAAAAAAGATAGCCAGCCAACAATCCAGCCAGCCAGAAAGCTAGTCATTGAAATAGAAAGCCAGCTACTAGCCAACAAGCCAACTATCCAACGAGTCACTAGCCAGCCAGGTAGACAACCAGCCATCAAGCTAGCCATTGTGTAAGAAAACCATCTACCTAGCCAACAAGCCAACTATCCAACCAGTCCGCCAATCAGCCAGCCAGGTAGCCAGCTAGAAAGCTAGCCATTGAGATAGAAAGCCAGCTACCTAGCCAACTATCTAACCAGTCAGCCAACTACTAGCTAGCCAGCCAGGTAGCAAGCTGGCCATTGAGATAGAAAGCCAGCTACCTAGCCAACAATCCAACCAGTCAGTCAGCCAGCCAACCAGGTAGACAACCAGCCAGCAAGCTAGCCATTGAGAAAGAAAGCCAGATACCTAGCCATAACGCCAACTATCCAACCAGTCAACCAATCAGCCAGCCAGCCAAGCCAGTCAGGTAGCAAACCAGCCAACAAGTTAGCCATTGAGATAGAAAGCAAGCTACCTAGCCAACTATCTAACTAGTCAGCCAACCAGCTAGCTAGCCAGCCAGGTAGCAAACCAGCCAGCAAGCTAGCCATTGAGACAGAAAGCCAGCTACCTAGCCAACAATACAACCAGCCAGCCAGGTAGATAACCAGCCAGCAAGCTAGCCATTGAGAAAGAAAGCCAGATACCTAGCCAATAAGCCAACTATCAAACCAGTCAGCAACCAGCTTGCTAGTCAGCCAGGTAGCCAACCAGCTGGCAAGCTAGCCATTGAGATAGGAAACCTGCTACCTAGCCAACAAGCCAACTATCCAACCAGTCTGTCAACCAACCAGCCAGCCAGGTAGCAAAAATAAATAAATAAATATTTTGTATTGCTGTATATATAATTGTTGAACATAATAATAAAATAAATATTCATCATATAAAATGAAGGTGAAAAAAATAAAATGGCAGTTTTTCGGTGACATTCCCCACCCTGAATAAAAAAGAATTAGAAAAAGATCGGAAAGTCCTAGTTACCGTGAAAATTCTGGAAAAAAAAAAACACAGGTGGTTCCACTTTCATATAACATTTGGACCAAAAAGAAATGAAGTTATGGCTATCAAAATATGACGACTGAAGCCACATCTTTTATTGCAAGTCTTTCATTTCATGCAAGTAAAAGAAAATCCCGAACGTTCTAAATATATCACCGACACCATACTGACCCCTAGCACAATGCTACCTGGTAATATTTTATTAGAAAGTGAAGATTGTGAAAGCAAAGAAACAAAAAAGTTGTTTTTATTAATTATTCTCCACTTTTCCCCCCATTATATAAGCTACAATGAATTTTGTTATTCAAAACTACAACTCATTCTTCAATACCTTACAATCCCTCCTACTGCTACAGAATGTCGAGAGAAATAAAAACGTCACAGCTCTTAGAAGAAGGAGAGGAAAAGAAAAGAATAAAAAATGCTACATCTCCAGGGGTTGAATAATGATCGTTGTACTATTTTTGTTATATCCTTTATATCAATAGTTTAAGATCTCTGCTTTCAATAATTTATTTTTAACTGTAAGGCGCACAGTGATGTCTTGTAATAAGCCGTACACCTGCGCACGTTCCGACCAACAGAAATGAATGATTTTTGGACCTAATTAAATGATGTTCTTTGTCGCCGACTCTTCGTTCTTTCCTTACCTTTTCCTTCTCTCTTCTATCAATCTCCATCCCGCTCCCCCTCTTCACTCCCCCATTCCCTTGCAGCCAGCGAGAGTGACTCTATCACTGCAGTAATTAATTGATATCTTCCAGAAATGTATCTGGAGTTAGCAACTCCATAACAATAAAACAGAAGCCGTGGACGGCGGTGTTAATCAGTCCCATTAAGACCGGAGAGCAGCTCTAGGAAACAAGCTTATTTTCATTACAGAAGAGGGATTAGGACGGATATTATTATAAGCCCATAAAGGGGCGCGGAGAGGAGCTGATGAAATTACAGTCTTGTTACACCGAAAACCCAAACATGGAAAATAGAAGAATGCTTTCCAGTGGAGCGGGGCTTCGGAGGCTAACAAGTGCAGCTTTCTCCCCATCACCGGCCCTAATTAAGCTTTAGGATGTTCTCTACAAACGAAACCCTGTGTAATGTATGGTAGACAAGGATTAACCCCTTCTAGATATACAACCCAAAACTTTCTATAAAATCTGCATCGAATTTATCGCCACTAGTTTTATTTGAGCTCGAATAATGAATATATTGCCATATAATGGATATATATACGATAAGGACGCTATTTCTTTTCTGGACTAATATCGGTTATAGCTGCACTCTATAACTGGCACCAGATGTAAATGCACCCATTAGTTTTGGAGGTATAATCTTTCATAAAGGTAAATGTAGGCATTAGCTATAGTCCAACAGTTCCAAATATGATTGCTTCCATGATACTTGGCACAGGTAGAGTTCACAATATCATATTAGTCTAGCATTAGTTAGCACTTTACATTTAGCACAGAGTAGAAATGCACACATTAGTCTAGGAAATGGATGAAGATCAGCAGATTACAGCTGGCTCTTGAGTTAAAGTTGCACTTTAGTTTTTGGCACTGGATAGAGTTCACACTCAGTTGTGTAACTAAAGTTCTATGGGTCCTGGGGTAAAATCTAGACTCGCATTAATATACATGGTCCTTTGGTAGACCAATACCTGGGGGGCAAACTTGGCATGTTGAAGGAAAAGGTTTATTATTAATCTCAGCTTAAAGTTCAGGGGAGGGGGGAGTCCCATTGTCCTGGTCCAGTGCATTATGGCAGGTTTCGCTCCTGTGGTGATTAGCAATAGCAAGAGGAGCCAGGACTGGACATCGGACCTGATCAACATGAGCCTTTTTTGTAGTCCTTTGTATTGAAGAGTCAACAAGTAGTGATACTCAACATGACCTATTGAGTTTTATCCAATGACCAATACCAGGTGCTCAACTCTAGACCCCGATTTCCTAAATGTGAGTCGTGATATCAACAATTAGAGTCAGTTACAGTCCAAACCATGGCTCCTCAAGTCACCCCATCTAGGATACACATGCTTTCCCCAACAATGCCACCATTTTGGGGTCCCTGTCAGCTTCTAACCCCTTGGTCTAGGAAATGAACATGAAGCTCATATCCCACCCATAGCAGGTCCTTATTGGGCTCTATGTACCTGGACTCTTGATTCATGAATACACAGATGTTTTGCCAGCTCCTCACAATTATAAAACATCTGGATACTTATTGGTTTGAAAGAAAAGCTGTACGACATTCAATTGTGCTTTGGTGAAGTTAATCCTCTTTCTGCGCCATGAGGTATCCAGGCTGAGGAGGAATCAGACATGGAGGGATGTGGCCAGGTACCTGATGAGTATTGCCTGTCTATGGAGCTAGAGGTTGGGCAATTAAAGATAAGCCAAAATCCCAATCAAGTGACCTCAGATGCTCACATTGGCAACAATGGACTGCAACACAAAACCAAATCCGAATTATCAGGTGGACCTTCATTATGGCGCCTCATGTCGCAGAAAAAGGATTAACTTCACCAAAGCACAGTTGGACGTTTCTAGAGCTTTTCTTTCAAACCAACAAGTGTATTTTATAACCGTGAGGACTGGCAAAATATCTACATATCCACAAATAAAGAGTCCGGGTACATCTAGAGTCATATTAACTTGTTCATCAGATGTAGGGGCCTCCATCCTGTAATAATGTCCTCTGCGTGTAATAATCTCCTTGGTCCTGTAATAATGTCCCCAATCCTATAATAATGCTCCCATCCTGTAATAATATTGTTCTTAATCTTGGCCCTTAATGATTAATAATATCCACTCCTCATATAATAATGTCCTCCATTCTGTAAAAATGTTCCCATCCTGTAATAATATCTCCCATTCTGTAATAACATTTGCCATCATGTAATGATTGTCATGGCTCGACTCCGGGACTTGATCTGGTGACCTCTGGTGGTGTGGTTGATTTCCCCCTCCATTTGACCACGAGATGTTTTGTATCGGTCCAACTGATGTTAGTTCTCTTGTGTGGCGCCCCTCTGGCTAGACGTCACAGAGAGGTATTGCAAGCGGACAACAAATGTGATATCTTTGTAAGTTGTCAGTTCAGGGTTTAACCTATGGAGTCTGTTCTTACACACACTTGGGACTAGGCCACTTAGAGTAGGGGGGACCGGTAATTTAGTAGGTCCCAAAATCGGGTGGAGCCTAGGGTAGAGTAGTGAGAGTGAGTGACAGTTTAGAGACAGTGCTGGGAAGGCAAGTCAGTGAGGACGGGCCTGACAGTGCGGTTGACAGGAGGGAGCCCCATCTTTAAGTGGGGGCCCAGGACAGAAGGCAACGGCAGAGTTATCACATTTAGTTTTCCTTGCAGTTTGTTTGTGTTTCCCTTTCCAGCATTCTCCCATTCTATGAAATTTGGGATTCGGAGGGGTTCTACTTAATCTGTCATTCGTTTTGTGTTTCTTTCATTTTTTTCCATCTTCCCTGTATGACTGTATTAATATGTATTTAGCCCTGTGTTTCACTCTCTACCTGTGTGCATCTCTTTTATGTTTCTTGATGTTTTATGTGACGTTGCTTTAGAGTGCCAACTTCCATGGTCAGGCACGGACAAAACTGGGTCAGGTTTAGTGTATTCTCAGACTGCAGAGGGACCTGGGTTTACATCTTCCCTGTTTGTCCATTCCCGAGTGAGTATAAGGGCTCACTCTTAACAATTACTGTATGTTCCACTTCCTGGCCATACATAGTCCTGTTACAGGACTATCTCTCATCCTGGCCACTGGCCAGTAATAATGTCCCTCATCCTTGCCGACATCCTGTAATAACATCTCCCATCCTGTACTAATCTTCCATATCCTGTAATAATATACCCCATCCCGGCCTCTATCTTATAATAATGCCCCACATTTTGTAATAATATTCCCCATCCTGGCCACTATCTTATAATAATGTCCCCCATTCTGTAATAATGTCCCTCATCCTGGCTTCAATCCTGTAATAATCTTCCCTATCCTGAACCCATCCTTTAATAATGTAACCAGTCCTCAATCACATCCTGCAATAATGACCCCCATCTCGTCCCCTATCCTGTAATTATGTCACGATGCTGTAAAAATACCCCCATGTTTTAATAATGCTCGCATCCTGTAGTAAAGTCCGCTAACCTGTAATATTGGCCCCGTCCTGTAATAAAGACCTGGCCGCTTTCTTATAATAATCACCCTCATCCTGGCCCCCATCCTGTAATAATGTCCCCCATTTTGGCCCCTTTCCTGTAATAATGTCTCCTGTCCTGGCTTCTATCCTGTAATAATGTCAACTGTTCTGTAAAAATGTCCCCCCATCCTGGCCGCTATCTTATAATAATGTCTCCTATCCTGTCATAATGTCTCCTTTCCTGGTCTATATTCTGTAATTGTGGCACCCCAGAGTCTGGTTACCATGATGGCCTTGCCTCTCTCGGAGTCAAGGGCGTAACTACAATAGGTGCAGGGGTTGCGATCGCACCCGGGCCATGCAGCCTAGGGAGGCCCAAAAGTCACTTTGGCCTATAGAAAAAAACTAATACTATTAAGATTTGCAATACTTGGGGGCCCCGTTGGAGCTTTCGCATCAGGGCCCCTGGGCCTGAAGTTACGCCACTGCTCGGAGGGCAAGGTCCTGCTTGGAAGCAAAGTAGGATATCCACACCAGGTAACCAACAGCACACAACACCTTCCTGACTCCAAACCAGAAGGGGGAGCTCTAACTCGGGTTCAGGGGAGTCTCCTCTATAAATTCTGGCTGGAGGCTGGGTTAGTCAGTGATGTTCCTGGGAGAACTGTGAAGAGGACCTGAGGACTTGAACAGTGCTATGCTCGTCCCAGATTGAGCTGAGTAAGGAACAGCCAGCGTGAGGGACCCATGAGCAAGGGTCTGAGGAGAGGAGTAAGCCTGGGGAGAGGAGCCTGTCACCAATTCACCCCAGAGCAGAGCACCAGAACTGGACACAGGGGTCCGAGGTTGCAAGAGTGCTCTAGGCCCTGCAACCAAAACTGGAGGCCAGGAGATTCCAAGTCTTCCGGCCAACACAGCACTTGAGGCATAGCAGCGTAGAAGAGCCCAGGGGCAGTGCTTAGAGGAGAGGCACTCGGGAAGGGCTCGAGCTGCCTGCCATATGAGTGAAGGACTGACTAGCAGGAACTGAGGGTTGGAGCTTACCTACAGGCCACCACGAGAGGTACTGCACTCCTATGGTTATGGAGTATAGTACCCCTGTTCTCCAGGTGCTGGGAGGGTGCAGTCAAGCCCAAAACACAAAACATACACATGCAGTGACAGGTCCCTGGGACAATGGGTGGACTCTGAGGGAGGACCCGGGCCACAAAAGGGGACAGGACAGTAGAGCGAGGAGTCATCAGTAGAAGGAGACCGAAGGAGTAACATCAACTGACGATGAGTGGTAGTCGGGAGTGTAGAGGCAGTGCGGTGCCGACTCCCATGGGTTGAAGTTACACCCCCATGCTCACCCATGGAGGGAGAGAACTGACCGGTAGAGATGGAGAAGGACCCTTGGGGTGTGGAGAAGTCAGCAAACATCCGTACGCCCGAATCTGACGAGACAGAGGAGTTTGTAGACAAGACAGGGACCCAGCCCTGCAGACGGTGCGGAAGCTGTATGCCCGAGCCATAAACCCAGAGGCCTCAAACATCTAAAGGGAGCTGTGGCCAAACACCTGACAGCTCTTGGGGAAAGTGGCCGAACTAGGGAGCAGGTCCTGGGAGAGTGACCTAATGGCTCCCGGGACCTACAAGCACCCGTGGCCACCGGTACTTTAAGAGCCTGGGGAGCAGAGTGATGATACAGCTGCCTCAGAGGAGGACTACCCCTTATAGCGCTGAGATAGACCCACCAGAGACTGAGACACAGAGGAAGGAGAGTAGGGGCACCAACCGTGTCTTGCAGTGGCGGATTTTAATGAGGTCAATCTGGACTGTAGCCCCAGGCCCAATGGTGTGAGGGGCCCACAGCCCAGGGGGTAAATTGCCCCATTATAATCCACTACGGCGTCACCGCACACCACACCGCACTCTGCACGCAGGGCTGCAGCATCCATGAGGCGACAACCCCTGCTAGTTGACAGTGGGCGGCATCGGCAGGGGTGCCTGGTGTTAGCACAGCCCCCTGCTGATGCCGCTCCCTCTCCTATGCCCTGGCATTTATATCGGACAGCATCGGCTCCCTAAAAATCGTAATGTGAAGGTAGCCTTAGCAGTTTGAAATTCTTGCTTGCAGATTGGTCCACGCAGCCTCTCCTCGTCGTCTGACAGCCTCTTCTTCTGATTGATATGGATCACGCCTCCTGCGTAATCCACGTCCCACTTTCCCATCTCACGTCTGTGCAGATGTCTCTCCAGCTTGCACAAACGCACTGTGCTCTGCCCCACTGCAGCTACAATGTAAAACCCATCTACTCATGCATGAACGGCAGGGGTCTCTGCACATGGTTCCAGGCTCCCAGTCTGCTGTATCTAATGTATGGTGACATCACTGAGAGTTTAAACTTGTAAGATAACCCCATGATGGAGCACATTGCACCTGCACAAACCGGAGAGGTATGGGTGTAGCATAGGCAGTGGGAAAATTGGACGTGGTCATGTGGATAACGCAGGTGGCCGGAGGCATTACCTACATTATTCAGAATAAAACTCTGTCAGACCGCGAGGAGGCAGGACAGACCGATCTGCAAGCAAGTCCATCGGACTGGTAACAGGTGATTATCATACAGGGTGCACACTGACATTTTTATAAGTTATTTATTCTGAGTACAGGGGCAGTCAGGGCATAACAGCCTCCTTCTAATGGACTGTTCAGTACTATGGCTTAAAGTGTTTGGCCTGTTTCACATCTAAGAATGGTGTGCGTTTTGCAAAATTTGCGTTTTTAGGCGTTTTTACCGCTAAAAACGCATACAAATGCTAGCGTTTTTGGTCCCATAGGTTTTAATGGAAACGCATGTAAAAACGCAGCAAAAAACGCATGAGCGTTTTTCAAAAACGCAAAACGCATGTGTTTTTGCAAACGCCGCGCTAGACGCATTTCCCGACGTTTTGGGCCGTGTTGGCAAAAACGCATGCGTTTTTGAAAACGCTCATGCGTTTTTTGCTGCGTTTTTACATGCGTTTCCATTAAAACCTATGGGACCAAAAACGCTAGCGTTTGTATGCGTTTTTAAAAACGCCTAAAAACGCAAATTTTGCAAAACGCACACCATTCTTAGATGTCAAAAGAGCCTTTGTTTTCTTCCTAATTGAAGGGTAAATTGAGTAGATCAATGGATGTTTGGCGGCCGTCACACGCATCAATTTAATGCACGATATCGCTTAAGCGATCTGCTTTTTGATCGCTTAAGCGATATCGTTTGTGCATCGCTGCGTGTAATCAAGCGATTTTACAATGTAAAATCTCTTGATCGCGACATCGCAGATATGAGAGCCGGAGCTCATATCTAGCGATGAATGATTTAACAATCTGCTTCATTGTGGTGTGTGACACCACGATGAACGATCTCCCAGCGGCAGAGCCTATGCTGGGAGATGGTATCTATGGTAAACGTCGGGTTACTAAGCGCCGCGCGGCGCCTAGTAACCCGATGTGTACCATAGTTACCAGCGATCTCGCTGGCCCACATCGTTGGTGAGTCTGTCTGTGTGACATCTCACCAGCGATGTGAGCGATATCGTTAGCGATCGCGCGTGCAAGTGATCGCTAACAATATCGCTATCGATATTGAAGCGTGTGACGGCCGCTTTTGACAGGTTCAGAGTTTCACTCAGCAACTATTTTTCTGGAATAATCTATTTCAGGTATATGATGACCCCTGTCACATGACCCCCGTCACATGACCCCCGTCACATGACCCCCGTCACATGACCCGTCACATGACGGGGAGGCCCACAGAGTCTGAACATCTCCAGGCCCTGGCTACCCTTAATCCACCCCTGGTGGCTTGCCTGCACTAACCCGGCTCTGGAGAAAGAGCGAACCGGAGACTAGCAGTTGCGTATCCGGCGGCCATGTTTAACACCTGAGTAAAAGTAACGGTACTTGTGGCACCCCATGGGTTAATATGCCACAACAACACCACATAGGTTCTCTCCCCACTACACACTGACAAACACTAGCACCTCTGGGCCAGGAGGGGGAGCACCACCTGCTCCCTTAAATACTCTTGCTCATTAGGGAGAGCTCAGTTCAGCTCGGAGCAGGGCTGTGAAGAGCACAAGTTAGTGCAGAAGTTAGTGCAGGCCCAGCAAGGGTCAGAGGAACAGGAGAACTACAGACTGAGGAACACGTCTGGGAGCTGGAGTGATACCTTCACTTGCCCCAGAAGAGCGTACGGAACAGACACCGGATCCGGTACTGTGTCTGGCACCCACAGCACAGTGAATCCAGGAACAGTGGGATCTCTAGATGCCCCTAGTACCAGTGCAAAGCAACACGGAGGGGTCAGCACAGCACAGAGGACTCAAGTTGCCTAGCCAAGTGGTACCAGCAGAACACAGAGAAAGAGTGAGAAGTCCCAGCAGCTTAGCTAGAAGCAGCAGCTCAGAACACACACACAGCACAGCACGAGGAAGCTAATGACCCGGACAGGGTGGGGAGAGAGCTTAGCCCCATTACAGACTTCGTGGACTATATCCTGCAACAACATCTGCAGTAAAGCTTTGGAAAACAGCAAAACTGTGAGTCTGTGTATTGATTGCAACCTTTGCCCTACATTCAGTAACAGAGAGCTCCCACCTGCAGAGATACAAGCCTGTCAGCTCTGCACACGGATTAGAAGAAGCTGCAGCATCAGGAGAAGAGGAGAATTGCACTTTTGACTACCAAACGTGAATGTGTGTCCTTTAACCCCGTCTTCACCATTCGTATCCATTATAGACTGCCCTGGGGAATACAGTTCTACCCACTGGAACTATTACACCTAAGCTGCCATTCCATCATCCCCGGAGGTTCTGCAGCTGCGGTGGCCCCATCACTGGCCGCATATGGTGGGTGGCGTCACGACTGACAATCCCCTGTAAATACACCCCTTTTATTTGCCAGGGCCCGGGAAATGGACCGGACCAGGACCACCCGTGACTTCCCCCGCATCAGACACGGTCCGTTACCGAGTACCCTCGTCCCAGTGGGCTCGACATACTGCATCTGTGGTGTGAGAGACTTTTATTCGCAGCGATCAACGGCCGCAGAAGCCGCCCAAAACACCAAGAGTACTGTGAACTGAGTGACCAACTGCCAAGCTGGAGAAACCACTTCAGTACCTTGAGGAATTTGCTTCGCCTGCAGGGAGCGGGGCTATCTAAGCTGACGGTCATCATCCCCAGAGGTTCTGCAGCAGCGGCGGCCGTCCTGTCTGCATACCGCAGGTGGCATCACGAATACCCCTTTTATCCCCTGAGACTTTCCCTAACATCACCCCCATTTATTTAAATGACACCACCAGGGTCACGGGAGCGGGTCTCGGCCCCCATCTGTCCCCGTGAAAAGAACCGAAGAAAGGTGAAGTAGAACAACGAGTAACCTCCCGATTCCAGAGTCTTCCCTGGCCCTGGAGTGGGCGTGTCACTAACATCGACTGTGGACTGTACCCTGATGTTTGCTACTACAGTGCCCTGAATCCTGCACCCCAACAGCCTACCATCGCTATAGACTGTTACGGTCGCCCCGGCGAACCACTCAACCTGTGGTTAGCGATAACACCTCAGCTGCCCATCCATCAATCCCAGAGGTCCCACACTGCAGTGCCAGCCCCATAGCCGGATGCTGCAGGTGGCATCATGACACCTATCCCTTAAATCCTATTCCCCAGAGCTCCCCTTTTTGAAAGCCAATACCCAGGGTCAAGGAAGCCGGGTCTCGATCCCTGTGACTCCCCCGGACATGCTCCAAAGCCAGGTTCCGAGTATCCCATGGCCTTGAGGCGAGACATAATACTGTCCCCTATCTTTTAATAAGGTCCCACGCGCTGGTCTCTATAATAATAATAATGTCTTTAATTCCATAATAATCTCTCCCATCCTAGCCCCCATCCTGTAATAATGTCCCCCATCCTTGCTTCTATCCTGTAATAATCTTCCCTTCTGGGCCCTATCCTGTAATAATGCCCCCCCTTTCTGTAATAATGTCTCCCATCTGGGCCCCTTTCCTGCAATAATGTCCCTCATCCAGCCCCTCTATCCTGTAATAATTTCCTCTATCCTGACCCCTGTGGCGCCCCACTGGTCAGGTGTCACAGTTGAGGTACTGCACCCATAAATGAGTGTGCGGTCACCCCTGTCACAGTGGGAATGCAGGGTTTGTAGGAGGCTCCCATCCCAGCACTCCCACACACCCAACTAGGCAAATGGTGAGGGCCCAGACCCTTGGGGGGGAGTTAGGGGAGGAGGGAGGTAGAAAAACGGGGGATTCTAGTTTTGCCTCGAGGAAAGAAAGAACACGGGAGCCCTGAGAGAGAAAAGGGGACTCCAAGAGAGGGGGTCTGGAAAGAGAGAACAGGCAGCCCAGACTGAAGGAGGGGACCCCACAGATTGGAGCGACCATACTCCGGGAGGGAACCCTGGTCCATACACCGGAGTGCCGGTTCCGAAGACGCAGCACAAGGAGTTCAGCCCCTGAGTCGTAACACCGGTCGTCGTGGGTCCATCTACCGGCCCAGACCCCAAGGAAACCAGTCACACCAGGATAATCCACTGGGGTCGAGTCCCAGTACAGGAGAGAGGAGAGCGGGAAGCCGGGATACTCAGAAAGCACCCCAATTAGGCCTGGTACTAAGTGGGCTGTTCCAGGACAGGCAGCTGCAACGGGACACAGGTTAGAGCAAGGAAGGCATACTGTGGGAGCCTCCGAGAGACTTTGCATCCCATTGTGACTACCCGGCCAGCTACCTTTACCTAACAACTGTTGTCTTCTGTGAACTGCACCACCACCAGCATTGTTCCAGTAAAGTATCCGGGTAGAGTGACAGAGTCTCCGCGTACTTATTTCACCACTGCACCACCACTTGTCTATCTCCATCATCAGAACTTCCATCATTACAGGTGCTTCCCTGCCTCGGAGGGCCAGCTCCATCTACAGGGAGCTGTACCATCTCAGCTGCTGTAACATTGCCTTCCGGAGGTCGGAAGTGGCGTTGGTGCTTAATCACCATAATCTGCGGGTGGCGTCACGATAAACTTATAAACTTTTATTCCCATTCCAATAACTGCCCCTTTTTAGTTGACCACCAGGGCCATGGGTCTGGGCAGGCCACCAGTGACATCCCTACCATAGCAGAGGGCCCAGATATCAGTGTCCCCATACCCTGGGCTAGTCACCCCCATTCTGTAATAATGTCCGCCCTTTCTGTAATAATGTCTCCTACTAGGCCCCTATCCTGTAATAATGTCCTGCTACCCTGTATTGACAGATCTCTGACTACCTGTGTGTATAGGGAAGGATCTGTCTCTCCAGATCAGCGGGCAGGGAAAAGCCACCAGGGGCCCGCCTGACAGACCATCCTCCAGTGCGGCTCAGTCCCCAGTGGGTTTTCAACTATTTATTACCGGTACTCTGAAATGCCACAGCATATTAGTCAGTCATACCTGGCTGAGATCATACGACCGGGGCCTTATACATGCTGCACACGGACAGCGCTGCATGTATCAGCTGTCAGGTTCACTATATGACTAAACAATTGATAGAGCACAGACAGCATATTACATTCGGCACCGAGTATAATTTACAAAACCATTTTTGGCACAAGACACAATTTTACCTATTAGTCTAGGAACAAGATACCGTTCTGCGTATTACAGTCAGCAGGAGATACAAATGTGTAAATCATACTCAATCCCTGGTAAATTCAGTATAATTACCAGGATATCTATTTGTAACCCACATATAGTGAAGCAGTTGGTACCATGTACAGATGAGCAGAGCTTTTAAAATTCTAATTCATCAACTTTTCCACAAAAATTTGATTTACGGTGAATAAATTTGCACGAATCTCAATACTGTTAAGCCTGAAATTGCTTGGAAAATACTTAAGGAGGAGAGAAGAGAGAGAGAAAGAGAGAGAGAGAGAGGACCCCACAGACTATGAGAGCTTATACTCTACAGGAGAGAGACAGAGGGGAAGAGAGGAAACTGCTGATCATAAGAGCTTACACTATACAGGAGAGAAAGAGAACCCCACTGACCACAAGAGCTTACACTCTACAGGAAAGAGGACCCCACTGACCATAAGAGCTTGCACTCTACAGGAGAGGGACAGAGGGAGAGAGAAAGGAAACATGATCATAAGAGCTTACACTATGAAGGAAAGAGAGAGAGAGAGAGAACCCCACTGACCACTAAGGCTTACACTCTACAGGAGAGAGAGAGGACCCCACTGACCATAAGAGCTTACACTCTACAGGAGAGAGAGAGCTTACACCATACAGGTGAAAGAAATAGAATAAGGACCCTGCTAACTACAAGAGCTTAAATGCTATAGGATAGAGAGAGAGGACAGAGAGGATCCCACAAGAACATAAGAGCTTTACACTTTACAGGAGAGAGAGAGGACCCCGCTGACCATAAGAGCTTATATACTCTACAGAAGAAAGAGAGGACCCCACTGACCATAAGAGCTCACACTATACAGGAGAGAGAATGATCACGCTGGTTATAAGAGCTTACACTCTACAGACAGGAGGGGAGGACCCCACTGACCATAAAAGCTTACACTATACAGGAGAGAGAGAGAATGACCACGTGGTCATAAGAGCTTACACTCTACTGGACAGGAAAGAGAGAGGATCCCACTGACCATAAGAGCTTACACTCTATAGGAGAAAAAGATAAAGATAAAGAGAGATTACCTCGCTGGCCATAATAGCTTACACTCTACAGGGAAAGGACCCTGCAGACCGTCAGAGCTTATACTCTACAGTAGAGAGAGGAACCCACTGACCATAAGAGTTTACACTCTACAGAAGAGAGAGAGGATACCGTTGACCATAAGAGCTTACACTCTTCAGAAGAAAGAGCAAGTGAGAGGACCACACATACCATCAGAGCTTATGCTCTACAGGAGAGAGAGGACCCCGCTGATCATAAGAGCTTAAACTGTTCAGGAAATTGAGAGGACCCTGCTGACCATCAGAGCTTATGCTCTACAGGAGAGAGAGGAACCCACTGACCATAAGAGTTTACACTCTACAGAAGAGAGTGGAAGGATACCGCTGACCCTAACAGCTTACGCTCTACAGGAGAAAAAGCAAGTGAGAGAAATCTCCTGACCACAAGAGCTTACACTGTAGAGGAGAGAGAGGACCTCACTGACTATAAGAGCGTACACGGGACATTTTGGGAAATCCGATTCTAACTCGATTTGCTCACTCTAGTAACATGTATAGTCAGGTACCAGGTGCAGTTCTTTTATAGTATTACATTTTCACCAAATATATGTTGCCCAATCATCTTTTTTCCAATATTTCCGCCTTCCCTAGCTAGGAAAATCCCTCCGCCCTGCGATGCCGTTTATGGTTAAACAGTCCTGCCATTTTCTACTAATAAATGTACTAAAACATCATGGTCCAAAATTCATGATTGGCAATCACATAGTGTTTCCCACAATATTACAATATGTATTATGCTCCCAATTATTGTGCCACATGCTGTAAATTAAAGGTGGCATTCTCGAGGCAGGTAACTCTAGTGCCCATCTTTTAACCACTTGTACTCTGCCTCCATCTTAACCTTGGCACCAATTAGGCTTGGAAGCAGATATATGGTAGAATTGACTATGAAATGTGTCACTGGCTGTAATGGGGTAACACCAGGGGCATAACTACAACAGGTGCAGGGTGGCAATCGCACCCAGGCCTTGGAGCCTAGGGGGCCCCAAAAGTCCCCGCCTTTAGAGAAAGGCTATTGCTTATTAAAGATTTGCAATAATTGGGGGTCCTGTTGGATCTTTTGAATCGGGGCCCCTGAGCTCCAAGTTACCCCGCTGTGTTATTGCAGCATTGCTTCATTTTCCGTCCTCTCCAGGAGCTTGTAATCTTTATCGTATAGAAACATTATCAAATCTAGATTTTCATGACATACGACACATGTCAGGACCATTTTGATGTAATGGTTTCTGAAGAGGCTCCTGCAGTAGATTTGGTGAACGCCGTTCCATCTTACTCTATGTACAACATACATTTCTCTCGTCTTCCAGGTTGTCTTGCAGTAATCACACACTTACACTAATGCAGTCTACCCGAGTGACCAAACCGAGGAAATCAAATTGGAAAACAACCACTAAGAGTTATCACACTATTACTATGTGCAGCAAATACAGTACCTAATGGAATGGAATGTCTTTCTGGGTAGGAGCTTAATATGATGGTAGGGGTCAATGGTGTTATTTGAACATCATGGATCCCAGCCCTAAATATCCAACAGGAGCCCCAACTACCACAGCTCTTTAATTGTATAGGTGTCCTCATATGAATTAAAATGTAATTTGGGTCCCCTAGACTCCGGGACCCAAAATCGCCTGTACTCCCTCATCATCCATGAGGCATTTGCGCATACCCAGGAGCCATACTGACAGGTCCTGGCTCCCGTGCTTTTGAGGAATGTCTGGAGTGCCTTGATGTCGGTGTTGGATGACTTGGTGAACCGCACATGCTCGTTCATGCGGCGATCACCTCTAGACAGTTCTGGCAATTGGAGATTTCAGCCTTTATAAACCCTGCAGTAACATGGAGCCATATGACCACTTTCTTTTTGCCCCTGAAAAAGCATAATGAACCATTTGTTAATGTGTGAAACCCATGTTGTGCTTTCTCTTTCCTGTGTGGTTTTCTATTGGGATCTGTGCACCTTCCTGTTACCAGCCATATCTTTTTCTGTGGTATGTATTGGTTAGCCGTGCACTTGTGGCGCCCCATCTGATCAGGCGTCACAATTAGGGTACTGCACCCATAAATGAGTGTGCAGTAACCCCTGTCACAGTGGAAGGTAGATGTCTGTGGGAGGATCCCAACCCAGCACTCCCACACACCCACCTAGAATAGATGGTTTTGGGCCTGTACCCTGGGGGGGTAGTTAATGGGAGGAGGGAGAACACACAGTGAGTTCTAGACGGCACTGAGGGAAGATGGAAAACAGAAACCTCCGAGTGAGAAAAGGAGACTTCCAGGGAGGGGGCCTGAAAGGAGAACAGGCAGCCCAGACTGAAGGAGGGGACCCCCCAGCATCCATACTACTAGGGAGGGAACCCTGGTCCACATACCCCTGGAGCACCGGTTCCGAAGACGTCAGGGAGTCCAGCCCTCACCGTGAACACCGGAGGTCGTAGGTCTGTTTACCGCCCAGGCACCCTGTCTGGCAGGCTCAGTCTCACCAGGTTAACCAACCGGGGTCAAATTCCAGAGCAGGAGAGGGAGAGAGTGGAAGCCGGGATCGTCAGAGCAGCTCAACGGTCATGGTATTAAGCAGGCTCCCCAGGACAGGCAGTAGCAGCAGGACACAGGTTAGATCCGGGAAGGCATACCACGGGAGACTTCCAGAAACTCTGCAGCCCACGTGACTACCCGGACGGATAAAGACTGTTTTGCCACTGTGAACTGTATCAGCATCTGCATCGTTCCAGTAAAGTACCCGGCTTAGAGTGACTGAGTCTCCGTGTGCTTATTCACTGCTGCGCTGCAACTACTACCTCCATCGTCTGCACCTTTATCTCTACAGGTGCATCCCTACCCCGAGGGCCAGCTCTACCTGCAGGGAGCTATAAATCTCGGCTGCTGTACCCTCCGGAGGAATGAAGCAGCCCTGGTGTTCTTTCACCAAGATCTGCAGGTGGCGTCACAATAATTTTTATAAACTTTCTTCTTCAATCCAACACCAACTACCCCCTTTTTTAAGTAAGACCCCAGGGCCACGGGTCTGGGCAGCCACCATTGACATCCTTACCGAAGCAGAGGGCCCAGATACCCAAGTCCCCATACCCTGGCGAGTCACACTCACCATGGTTGCCTTGATTAAAGTGTAACCGCCATGAAATTGTTTATGCAATAATAATATAGTGCAAGTGATTATATTAAACTTTCAAATTTACTTAATAAGAGAAATCTGGAAGAAAACCTTTCACAATCCTTCCAGAAGACGTCACCACTAGGCTGCTTTCTAAACCTGACATATGCTCGTTGTCAGGGAGATCCGTCTTCAGCTCCACACTGAATATGGGCATATAAAGGGGGGGCTACACAGCATTCACAATACAGCTGACTAGAGACTCAGGTTATCTCAGGCAGGGAACAGTGCTGAGCTCAGGCTGTCGGCACACAGTCCTGTGATCTTATCTGACTCCTCTCTATTCACATCGCTTGCTCTGTATTTCAGCTGATTGCACAGAGCAGAGCGATGTGAATGCAGAGTGATCACAGGTGCTGTGTGCTGAAAGCCTGAGCTCAGCACTGTCCCTGCCTGAGGTAACCTTAGTCTCTGTTTCTGCTGTAGTGTGAACGCTGTGAGGCCCGCCCCCACTTTATAAGGCCGTATTCAGTGTGTCTGAGTTGAAGATGGATTTCCCTAACAACCAGAATATGTCAGGTTTAGAAACAGCCTAGTGGGGACATCTTCTGGAAGGTTTTTGAAAGGTTTGATACTTATATATATTGAAAGTTTATTACAATCACTTGCTTTACATTATTATTGAATAAAAATTTAAATGGGGTTAGACTTTAAGCCTTTGTTTACATTGGCTTCCCATGTTGAACCTTGCTATCAGGTCCATACACCATTATTTTGTAACATTGTAGTATACCGCAGAATATTGTGTTCACCGTGATCTGGAGGTTGCTCAGTACGCACTTTTTATGGGCATAATGCAATAATACTCCTCCCAATCACTTTATTTAAATTATATGGACCATAAATGCTCTCCAGATATATTCCTGTGTCAATATAATTAATAATTACTACCACTGATTATTCTGTACTGGTATACTTATCATATCATCAATATTTAATACGACCTCTATGTGAAATTTTTCCTAAATTTCTATTTTTAACACATCTATTCACTTATACAGGTGCACCTCAAACAATTACAATATCATCAAAACCTAATTTATTTCAGTACTTCAATACATAAAGTGAAACATATATTATATAGAGTCATTACACACAGAGTGATCTATTTTAAGTGTTTATTTCTGTAAATGTTGATGATTATGGCTTACAGCCAATGAAAACCCAAAGATCATTATCTCAGAAAATTAAAGTAGGGAGGATGAAGGGTTAAAAACTGTGCTGCCTTGTTCCACAAGACATCAAAGGATGAATATAATATTGATTTATTAGTCAACGCGTATCAGGGCTCCCTGAAACATGGCAAATGATATTGATTTTTGATGATATTCTAATTCATTGAGATGCACTAGTATAAAATTTAATTTTCACTTTCTGCATAAATGTTCCTTTTGTTTATGCTCGGATTCCTCCACTTATTTAAAAATCAAAGAAGACTGTCCCTCTGATGATACCTACAGGTTACCCAGCTTTGTACCCCCTCCAGCCCAGGGCAGGTGTGAGTATCATGTGACTCCTTTCATCATCTTGAGTGCAGCAAAAAGCTAGAAACCCCTATCAAATCTTCCGTCCAGAGCTACTCAGTGGCATGGTCATGTGGAGATGTACTCACCACATGTGCAGCATCTCTCTTTCTAGTCCATCGTCTGCGCGTCGTTAGAACGACACAAACATGAGATTAGGGCCCCAAAAATTCATTACCTATCTTAATCCTTATAATCGATTACTGTTTGCTTGAAAATGCACATATTCCTATGCTAGGACAAAAGAACCTAAACAATCGGCAATTCGTGTACGGTGCTGATACATTCAGTATCTGACGGCTGCAGTTTGCTGTGATTGATCTTCTTTTAGAGAAATGGAAGTGTTTTTTTATTATTATTTATTTATTTATATAGCGCCATTATATTCCATGGCGCCTTACATGCTAAAAGGGAGACTAGGACAAGTAACATAGTAACAATCAAGTAACAATAAATGTGGACAATTCGGTCGTACAATACAAGAGGGGAGAAATCCTGTCCGCGAGGGCTCACAGTCTACGAGGGCGGGTGGGGATACAGTGGGAGGGGGAAATCCAGTCGTGAGGCGGTGTGGTGGACGGATCTTATTGCAGGTGTAGGCTTGGCGGACAGGTGGGTCTTCAGGCTTCTTTTGAAGGTTCCCAGGGTAGGAGAATGTCTGATGTGTTGGGGCAGTGAGTTCCAGAGTCTGGTGAAGCACGGAGAAATCCTGTATGCGGTTGTGCAAGAGGAATGAGGGGGAGTAGAGGAGAAGCTCTTGGGAGGATCGCAGGTTGTGTGAGGGTAGGATCGGGAGACCATGCAGAGATGTATGGTGGAGACAGGTTGTGAACGGCTTTGTATCCACTAGACGCCCTCTAGTGGCCTCTTTTGTCCCCTAACAAAAATAGGATTGTTGTCACGATCTCCACACTGCCTTTGTCCTTTACTAGGTTGTTGTGGGGATTGTCAGTCTGGGCTTGCTCTGTCATGGTCAGACTACATTTTTAGCAGATGTCACGGACATCCACTAAAAACTAGTCATTTTTTCAGCAGCGCATATGCGCTTTCCCTCCAACACTGTCCCTGCTTACCCGATGTTGATCGTGGTAACTGGCCACACATCTAGCAGAATAGCGTCCACTTAAGCAGAGCGGACAGGGAAACGCTGCATGCAACGAATATTGTCGAAAACCAGGGACATGAATAAGGAAGTGGAAGAGGATCGGTGATGGAAGGGCCGAAAGGAGGTGTTTATAAAACTTTATTGTTTTTTTATAGCTACCTGTATTTTAGAATCTAATTGGCTGCCTTTAGCTGATTTGAGCACAAATCATATTCCTAAAATTTGGATTTATTAGATTTCGAGTTTTTGAAAATAATTTGATTAGTTTAGAATTAGTTCATTCATCTCTAAATGGGCATGTTAAAATCCAACAGCCCAATCCTTCTCTTCCCAATAGCTGTGAAGTCATGAAAAGTAAAGACACCAACACATTAGATCGTACGCTGGTCACAACAAAATGAGAAGAAATGCTTCACAATCATCGTTGGGTATGGCCATTCATCATTTGGACATCATTCCCAAATGGACATGCTGTCTCAGCTATTGTTTCCTGGATTCTTGAGTAAGTAATATAATTGACTGAGACCCAACCACGGGAGGAAAAATTGTACCTGGAGAGTTGTATGGCACTTACACTCCTTTACTCTGACATGGCTTATGGAACGTCTTGTAGCTGCCTTCGTGCTGTAGATGTCTCCATTGATCAGCGGTATCTGTCTGCCTGGCACATTGAGTTTAGACATACCACTTTGTCATACATGACATGATTTGGATGTCTCGGGAAAGGTCATGTAGTCATACAACATTCCTTAACACATGTTCTTGAACTTTTCATCCTTGTTGTTTCCTTCAACGAGGATCTTCTGACAAGTTTCATTGACTGTAACAGACTTAACCATAAACGTGAAAGTGTTGATTGTAGGAGCTCTACCCTTTAACTTTTCTGATGACCATCACAGATAATTGAATCTGCTCCATCCAATTCAATGTTAACGAACAGTCAATATAGAACAAAAATGTTCAGACAAGAGGGTCAATAAATCACCAATGTCCTCGAATTCTCATTAATCATTAACCAATTGATTTAGATTTCACTTCACTCTTGAGGTACACAGCACCAGTGTAATCAAAGAGACCTTGAATTGATTTGTGAGGAAAACATTCGCCCCTAATTAGGTAACCCCAAAGCCGACACTGCCACATCTAAAGCCAAAAAATGTCATCCAATTTGGGAAAATAGTCCAATTAGTCATTTACTTTCGTTATAGGAGCATGTCTTTTTGGCAGTTGTCCAATACCTAAAATGCCCTTTAAAATGCACTCACCACAATTTCTTTCATCTCACTTTCTGATTACAACCTTAATTAGTAGCAGTGATCTAGGCTGTGGGACAGGCAAATACAGTGTCAGCACTCTGCTTCTGTCCCTGCTAGTCTGGTCTGCAGTTTGTTTTTTTAAAAGTGGGACATTATTGGGGGCAGTGATAGAAGCAGGGTGAGAGACCACAGTGCCACACCCTTATTAGATTCTGTCTCTGGATGTTCTGTTTAACTTTTATCCATTCTAGCCCTTTTCCAAAATGCTTCGTTCCTGTTCATGTGAATCTCCTCCCTTGTCTTTATAAACCCTAGCTTACATTCTAGCCAATTCTTGAGTATTCTTCTTGAATTCCTGGCTCCTTGCTTCTCAAGATTGCTCCTTCTCCAGTAAGTCTGGTTTGGCTCTTTCTAGCAACCTCTTCTGCTCTCAGTGACTCTCCTGCAACATTGCTATTGTGTTACTCAGCTTCTGCCTCAGCCTGCCAGCCCTGGTGATGTAAGTCCTTTCTGCTTTTAGTGGCTTATTGTTGTTAAGTATGCAGTAGCAATAGTCTGACTGTTTGCACTTCCTTAAGGCCCAAAAAAGGAATATCGGTGATCTAGTGAAGTGCTCAAGTGGGGTTTCCAACCCGTCAATAATAATAAAAAATAACTTGGCAGATAAAGATTGTATTAAAAATTTTTATTGAGCAGCTTGTGTAGGCAGAATTAAAAAGCAAAACGTTTCAGCCAACGGCCTTCATCAGTTGCTAAACAAAAGAACAGAGAAAATATGATACATGATAAATCCTCATGTTACATAAATGTAAAATACAGAATAAAATGAGATTCAAGTTAATTTAAACCATTAATATTCACATAGGCTGTATGGAAGAAACAAAAAACCTTGCTCAGACAAGAGGTTTCAACAAGACAAGAAATAGGATTAATCTATTCAAATATAAAATGGTAAACTGAGGGCTGGCACAAAAAACCTTATGGCAACAGTAACCTATGATGTTAAATTATAAGATCACACTCACCAGAGTAGTGACGCTGGAAGATTTGAACACCGCAGTGTATGAGATGACAGCGTGCTGAACGCTCTATCTCGCATCTATTTATCCCCATAACCCAGAAATTAGAGGCTAGTCATGTGACATCGCGTCATCATGATGCGAGCGCATGCGCAGAAACAATGTTAATGGGTAACTATAGTTACCTGGTCACATGATACCGCGTCATCAAGACGCGCTAATGTATTAGGCGTTACTAGGATACCGGGTCACATGGTGATCACATGATCGCCATACCCGGAAAGGAATATAATATGGCGTTTTTAGAACTATAGAATTGAAGAAAGGAAAAAAGCAAAGAAGAAACAGAAAAATAAAGAGGAAAGTCAAATAGAGTAATAAAGTAAATAAGAGTTACCTTCACCAGTAGAAATATCAAAGATTCTGTGAAAAAGATGATATGATTTAGTATAGAAAACAGGAGTTACAAAAAACTGACAGTATCATAATCACGAATAAGACCTCTGGGGGACAAGGTTTGCAGCCTGTATATCCAATAAGCTTCACGTATGCGAAGTAACTTATGGAGATTACCTCCCCTACGTGGCAGGGATATCCCCTCTAACACCTGATACTTGAGCTGTGAAACTCTCAGTCCAACCGTAATAAAGTGATAAGGTAAAGGTAAAGTCTTTTTCTCACATCGTATGTTTGATTTATATTGGGATATCCTATCCCTAATGTTTTGAGTTGTCCCCCCTACATAAACAAGTCCACAAGGACATTTGATTGCATATATTACGTTGGTCGAATCACATGTGAAGAACCCTTTAATGGGGATACCCTCACCCGTATGGGGATGATACATTTTGTCTCCTTTCATAACATTGTTACATTGCAAGCAATTTAAGCATGGAAAAGTACCCTGTTTTTTACTAGATAGAAAGGTTTGTCTAGATACTTTAAAGGGAACCTGTCACCTAATCTATGGCCCCTAAACTATCACTACCTGCCCCTACAGACCCTAACTAGCTCCCTAACCATCCCTGCCTGTCCTAATAGGGCTTTATATAAGGTGAATTAAACACTTTAGAAACTTACATGATTGGTGGCAGTGGGGCGTTCCTGACAGTAGGACGGGGTCCCCAGAGCCGCGCTCCCCCCGCCTCGCTCCCTTCCTAACGCCCTAATGGCCGGCATTGTGGATTTGAAGAGCGGGGGAGCCCAGTGGAATCATCCCGCCCCGCTCTTCATGACGCGAGACCGGAAACCGCGTCATTTCCGGTCCGCGCATGCCCAGTGCGGCGGGTGAAGCCGACGCGAGTCCCGGCGTCGCTAAGCAACGATCGGGAGCGTCTTCGGAAGGTGAGTATCGGCGGCCCCCCCCTCCCAAAACTGCACATATATATGTATGTGTAATCCACATGTATATATGGATTACACACACATATATATATATTCACTTTGATTAGGCACATTTCATATGTGCATCTATATATATATATATATATATATATATATATATATAGATGCACATATATATAGTTAGATTATACATATGTGTGTGTGCATGTGTATATATATATACCGTATATACTCGTGTATAAGCCGACCCGTGTATAAGCCGACCCCCTACTTTTGCCTCCAAAACCTGGGAAAATCTATTGACTCGCGTATAAGCCGAGGGTGGACCCCAGCACAGGTATACAGCCCCCAGCAGTGGTATACAGGCCCCAGCAGTATGATATACAGCAGGCCCCAGTGGTATATACAGCAGCCCCAGTGGTATTGCAGCCCCTATATACAGCAGCCCCAGTGGTATTGCAGCCCCAGTGGTGTATACAGCAGCCCCTATATACAGCAGCCCCAGTGGTATTGCAGCCCCAGTGGTATTGCAGCCCCTATATACAGCAGCCCCAGTGGTATTGCAGCCCCAGTGGTGTATACAGCAGCCCCTATATACAGCAGCCCCAGTGGTATTGCAGCCCCAGTGGTATTGCAGCCCCTATATACAGCAGCCCCAGTGGTATTGCAGCCCCAGTGGTATTGCAGCCCCTATATACAGCAGCCCCAGTGGTATTGCAGCCCCAGTGGTGTATACAGCAGCCCCTATATACAGCAGCCCCAGTGGTATTGCAGCCCCAGTGGTATTGCAGCCCCTATATACAGCAGCCCCAGTGGTATTGCAGCCCCAGTGGTATTGCAGCCCCTATATACAGCAGCCCCAGTGGTGTATACAGCAGCCCCTATATACAGCAGCCCCAGTGGTATTGCAGCCCCTATATACAGCAGCCCCAGTGGTATTGCAGCCCCAGTGGTATTGCAGCCCCTATATACAGCAGCCCCAGTGGTATTGCAGCCCCAGTGGTATTGCAGCCCCTATATACAGCAGCCCCAGTGGTATTGCAGCCCCAGTGGTGTATACAGCAGCCCCTATATACAGCAGCCCCAGTGGTAGTATACAGGCAGCCCCAGTAATGCAGGGCCCCCCCCTCATGCTCCGGTCACCTGTAAAGCAAATTATACTTATCAGTGTCCCGCTGCCGTCCGTGCCCGCATCTGCCGACATCCCGATCCTCCGTCTTCATGCGACTTCTTCCTGTTTCCTGTGCGCGTCGCCGGTAATGACGTCATTGCCTGCGACGCGCACAGAAACAGGAAGAAGACGCATGAAGATGGAGGATCGCGATGTCGGCAGCGGCGGGCGCGGACGGCAGCGGGACACTGATAAGTATAATTTGCTTTACAGGTGACCGGAGCATGAGGGGGGGGCCCTGCATTACTGGGGATGCGGGGGCTGCTTTATACCGCTGTATACAGCAGCCCCCGCACTGACTCGCGTATAAGCCGAGGGGGGTACTTTTCAGCCCAATTTTTGGGCTGAAAAACTCGGCTTATAAGCGAGTATATACGGTATATATAATATATGCACACACACACTAAAAAAAAATATATAGATATAGTGTTAGAGTATATTTATATTTGCATGTATATGTGCACATACATATATATATATATATGTATATATAATCTATGTATGTGCACATATACATGCAAATATAAATATACTCTAACTATATATATATTATTTTTTTGTGTGTGCATATATTATATATATATATATGTATGTAACTATATATACACATATATATGTGTATATATGGTTAGATAGATTATATATATATATATACATATATATATATATAGATGTATATAGATGCGTCATATATATACTGTATATATAAAGTGGATGCAGCTAATATATAGTGTGTATATATATATATATATATATATTGTGAGGCACCGCCGGCATGATCCTCATGGCCGGGGCGCGTCACATCCAGGATCGAGGTATGATCCTGTGCACACTGGCCGGTTTGACTGATAATGCTGTGTGAGCCAACTTTGAGACACAGGGTTTCATGAGCCTAATGAGCGGCAGTGAGAGTGGGATGAGATTGAGGAAGCCCTAAGGAATGTAAGGGCTGAGTGCTGACAACCCGGAACACAGGGAGTTAACCTGAGCTGTGTGAAAGGCTGATTATCAGCAGCTAAAGGGGTGTGTCCATGTGGGAGTGGCTGGCACGATAAGAGGTCAGCCAGCTGAGTGATTCAGATTAGATCCATATTCAGCCAGACATCAGCCTGAGAGGATGTGGGCTGATTACCAGCCTGAGAGCTGAGCAGAGCCAGTCTGTGTGAGGGACTGGGAATGCAAGTCCATGCCGCCATGTTGAGATGGTGAAGGGAGCATGCTAGCTCCATGCCGGTGCCGAGGTCCGCGGTTGTGATAGCACCTGGTGGGGAAGCCGTGGCTGAACCCGGTGGAGACTGATCCGGGCGTGGAGGGAACCACGTCCGGGAAAGGAGCCCTTGGGGGACGCTTGGTGGACCCGGTACACAGGTAGCGAGACCCGGATCCGTGCCCGGTAAGACAGCGGTTCCCGTGTAACGGAGTGAGCTGTGTGTGATTAATGCCAGGCGGGCATAGACAGCCTTTGGGTCCGAGTCAGAGTGCTCAGTTAAAGGACCTGATGAAACAGAACGTGTTTAACTATGTGTATGAGGGCTTAGGTAATGGCCCGGAATGAGAGATGATGGCCTATATGTAAGACCCATGTATAATGATGTGGGGAGAGAGTGACCCAGCTAGTAATGGATGATGTTGGAGGTGTTCCGTCCCTGTGGGACGAGAGGGAGGCTTGCCCTGCTGCTTGCAGAGGGTACCCGTTCCTCAACCACGACCTCTAATGGTGTGGGTGTGCCTGTGGTGCCAGACACAGGGGTGATAGGGCTCCTAGTAGGTATCGGATGAGGTTCCCGTGTACTATGGTTTGCCAGTCCCTGTAATGGGCCATGGAGGGGCCACAGTCCATGGATGTGGGCTGTGAGCAGGTGTGTGATCCATGGACGTTTGAATGATGGATCACATACGGTATGTAAGGTCCCGGTCAGGCAGGAATCCTGACTACGGGTGAATGTATATCATCATGCTGGGGGACTAAAGCCAGGCGGCAGGTACCGCCATTGGGACCCACAGGGCCCGTTGAGGCGTATGTAACGAAGGTCAGAAGCAGGGGTTAAAAAGGGCTCCTAGAGTGGGGATGCATGACATACCCGGTACTCAGGTTGCTCAATCCCTGTTATGAACCCGGAGGGGTCATCGTCGTACTGTAACGTATGTATAGTGTGAGTAGGCCGGAGGCCGTAGCCACCACGGGAGCTGTTAGTAGAGCTCCAATGGGGACAGAGATGGTTACAGGTCCCGGGTTACTATAAGATGTTATGTGCAATATAAGTGTTATGTGATGTTATATGTAAATGTATGGTGTATTTATGTAAAGTGTTTATAATCAATGTGCTATGTGTCAAACATGCTACCCGGGTCATGTTGTTATATGTGAAAAATAAACGGGTAGACATTGGTTAAACTTATAAACACGTGTTTTGTCGTTATGCAAGCGGGTTACCCGGTTGCTGCCTCACTATATATATATATATGTTGCATCTATAGATATGATGAATCTATATATATATATAATATACACATATATATATATATATATATATATATATATATATTTTGTAGAGAGAGGGTCTGTGAGTTTTGTGTAACGCTGTGACTTGGGTGACGCAGTAAACTTCACCTGAGGTCAGAGTTAATCCTCGTCACTCTACCTGACCTCAGGTGATCTACACTGATGTCACCCTGTTCACATCGGTAACAGAAAACTCACTCTATGTGGGTCACGCTGTGAAGTGGGAAGTTTCACATGAGGTCAGAGAAACACATTGCTTTATCCGACCTCAGGTGACACAGACCATGAATGCTTCACTGCACGAGCCTTCAAATATAATTTTTAGGGAATCTTCACTAACGGACGGACCTCTACCAGGATCCTGGATGGGTATGTGGGAGTAATAAAGATGGAGTCAAAATACGTGTTTGTGTTTTTTGTTGTAATAAAAAATTTTTCTCGGTGTTGTGTCTTCTTTACTACTAAATAGAGATTCATAATGGCCGTGTCTAACATTGGCGCGACATTATAAATCTCGGGCTTAGTGCCAGCTGCTAAAATAAAGGTGGCATTAACCCCTTATTACCCAGTCTGCCACCGCCACAGGGCAGCTGGAAGAGCTGGGTACAGCTCCAGAATATTGCGCTTCTATAAAAGCGCAATATTCTGGGGCGGCTGCGAGCTGCAATTCTCAGCGGGGGTGGGCCAGAACGCTTGGGCCTCCCTACGCTGGGGATTCCAGCCCTCAGCTGCCTAGTTGTACCTGGCTGGCAAAGAAAAATGCGGCGAAGCCCCACGCCGTTTTTTTTCTTGCCAGCCAGGTACACCTAGGTAGTTGGGGGTGGATGGCAGCTCCCTGCTGCCTAGTTGTACCTGGCTGGCAAAGAAAAATGTGGCGAAGCCGCACGCCGTTTTTTTTCTTGCCAGCCAGGTAGACTTAGACAGCTGTGGGCTGCCATCCACCCCCTACTACATAGGTGTACCTGGCTGGCATGAAAAAACGGCATCTGGCTTCACCACAATTTTCTTTGCCAGCCAGGTACAATCACTTTGTACATGTCGCATGTTGGTGGAGATATGTGGACGACACATTCATCCTTTGGAGAGGTTCTATGGATGAACTCAATTGTTTTTCTGACTGATCTAAATACAATCGACCCCACAATAAAATTCACGATGGTCCACTCTATGGACGAGATCCAATTCCTTGATGTGAAGGTCACTCTGAAAGAGAACAAGATAAAAACCTCCTTATTTACTAAGCCCACGGATAGAAATAAATTACTGCGCTATGATAGCCATCACCCAAAAAACATGAAAAAGGCTATTCCTAAAGGGCAAATGCAAAGAGTCTGTAGGATCGTATCCGATCCCATTGAGCTAAAAGAGACCACTGATCTGCTCACACAAAAGTTCTTGAAACGTGGATACCCTAAGGGTGTTCTACAGCAACAACAAAAACGCGCCCTCCAAGGTAAACCTGCGGTTGCCAATAAAGACAAATGAATCCCTATGGTGACAACGTTCTGTAATGAATCAGATGAAATTAAAAAAGCAATCATCGGTAATTGGAACATCTTGTCTAGGGGTCTTCCTGAAATTGATGAATTTAAAAAACCCCCAATTCTGGCTTACAGAAAAGGGCGTAGTTTGAGAGACACCTTAATACAGGCTGATATTGGCAGCTTCAAAAAAGATTTACAATCTACAATTACAGGCCAACGGAGAACAGGTAGTTTCCCATGCTATGGCTGCGTAAACTGCCCCTATATGCGCAAGGGTAATACTTTTGAACAAAGAGGGAATACCTACAAAATAAAGGGATTCCATACATGCTCCTCTGACCATGTGGTCTACCTTCTGGATTGCCCCTGTGGGTTATATTACGTGGGTGAGACGACGTTAGAGTTTTTAAAGTGAGGATGGGACAACACAGATATAGTATAAGAAAACAAATCCCTAATCTCCCCGTTTCCAAGCACTTTACTGAAGCCGACCATCAGGAGAGTGATTTGAAATGTAGAATCATAGACAGTGTCCCCCTTTGAGAAGAAATGGCAACCGCAACAAACTGCTGATGGAGAAGGAGTTACGTTGGATACACCGGTTAGGTACTTTAAAACCAGGGGTCTTAATGTAGATTATAAATTAAACACAATCATAAATTAACCCCATGAGTAAAGCTGGCCGAAGAAAGATTTGAGATCCTTGTACCATGATGTTAAACCTCTTTCTCCATTTTATGTTTTTATGATATTTTATTTTGCACTGTTTTTTTATCATATTACTGTATAAGCAATTATGCTTTTTTAAAATTGAATACACTTGAGTACTGAAACAGATCTTTGTGGTTTTTTTCCAGGCTACTTCATATGGACGAAAAACCTACCCTATCATGACTCACCCTGAAATTGAAAGTGCCATGCGTGATACCTTTTTTTATATCTAATTGTTTTTTACTTCATCAATGATAATTTTCTGGTGGTGCACGTATAAAGATGTTGGTTTATAATATACCTTGTAGTTGCACTTCTGCGGTTTTATAGGTCGCCATTTTTTGTTTAATAACATGATTTTTTGCACTGGTGTGAACCAACTTCACTGTAACCTGTATTGTCGATTATGATATACGCACATTTTTAGTTTTTATGACCATATTATTTATCTTAGTGGTAAACTGGTTCAGTTTTAATCCCTCTTTTGTATTGAGGATTTATATAAATCCCCTTCGTTTCAGCCAAAGAACCACACACCACTGAACTGATGTATTTACTTGATATATTCCATACATCTGAATGGTCTCATTTTATGGCACATGATATAGCACAGCCACTAGATGGCGCTAAAAGCTTTTTACACTTATAAAGTCTACTTAACTTAATATTGCATTTTGCACAATTTTGCACAATATTCAAATCTAAATGATTGATGGCCTCTTGAGCCATAACACTTATTAATATTTTTGAGATGCATCACTTTCTTTTAATTCCAGCACCACTGGCCCCATTTCATATAGAAATTCATATGAAGCCTCTATAATGATGGCAATATGGTACACTTATGCATGGCCCTTTCAAATTAGGTTTTTCACACTGTATGCAGTCCATATATACCTGATTGATTTGCTAATGTCTTTTTGTATTTTTTTGTATCTTTGTGTATTTTTTTAATTGTTGTCACTTATTTATGCACAACCACTAATATAATATTGATGTTTCTCTGCTTTTTAATGACTCTAATTAGTTGTCAATTTAATATGCTAATGTTTGTATATATAAACTGCATTTCCTGTTGAGACACTTGTGCCTGAGGAAAAGTCTTTGTGACTTGAAACGCTGCATGTTTTTTGTGCCTGTCCAAATAAAGAAAGTTCTTTTCACATTGAGAACTTGGAGTGCTGCAAGTCTTTCTCCAGACCTATATATATATATATATATATATATATATATATATATATATATATATATATATATATAGATGCACATATGAAATGTGCCTAATCAAAGTGAATATACGGTATATATATGTGTGTGTGTGTGTAATCCATATATACATGCGGATTACACACACATATATATGTGCAGTTTTGGGAGGGGGGGGGGGGGGGGCCGCCGATACTCACCTTCCGAAGACGCTCCCGATCGTTGCTTAGCGATGCCGGGACTCGCGTCGGCTTCACCCGCCGCACTGGGCATGCGCGGACCGGAAATGACGCGGTTTCCGGTCTCGCGTCATGAAGAGCGTGGCGGGATGATTCCACTGGGCTCCCCCGCTCTTCAAATCCACAATGCCGCCCACTAGGGCGTTAGGAAGGGAGCGAGGCGGGGGAGCGCGGCTCTGGGGACCCCGCCCTACTGTCAGGAACGCCCCACTGCCACTGATCATGTAAGTTTCTAAAGTGTTTAATTCACCTTATATAAAGCCCTATTAGGACAGGCAGGGATGGTTAGGGAGCTAGTTAGGGTCTGTAGGGGCAGGTAGTGATAGTTTAGGGGCCATAGATTAGGTGACAGGTTCCCTTTAAGGGCCGAACCAATGCCAGCTCTAATGAGAAGATCTTTTAAGTTTTTTGCTCTCCTAAAACAGGGGAGAAAATTATTCGTAAACTCTGGAATTGTAGGATAACCTGTTCGTAAGATACCCCAGAATTTTCGAATTGAGGCATGAAACTTATATACAAAAGGCTGAAAGGTACCAATGGGATCCTGTTGCCAGCTTTTCTCTGAGTTACCTTATGAGAAGGAATTTTAAAGGGATCCTGTCACCTCCAAAACGCCTCCTAAGCTAACAAAACATGTCCCTGTAGTATCCTATCACTAATCTTACACTTCCTTTGTCTCCTAAAAAGCTTCTTGTGAAAGTGCAAAAAAACGTTTTAATACTCACTCATTAGTGATTATAATTAGTAGGGGCTATATTCTTAAGTCACCAGGGTGAGCTGTTTTGCAGGCTCCAGGATCCACCCTCTCTCTGTCTGTGTGCTCTGCTTGTGCTCTGCTTGTGCAGGCATTGACCTCCTCCCTCTCTATCACTCACAGAATGCAAATCATTAGTCCTGCCTTCAGTTTCAGTTTCACAGCAGCACAGACAGAGAGAGGGCTGGATCCTGGAGCTGCAAAACAACATGCCCTGGTGACTAAAGAATATAGCCCTTGCTAATTATAATATCTAATGAGTAAGTATTAAAACGTTATTATGCACTTTTACAGGATGCTTTTAGGAGCCAAAAGGAGTGTGAGATTAGTGATGGGATGCTGCAGGGACATGTTTTGATAGCTTAGGAGGCGTTTTGGAGGTGACAGGATCCCTTTAAGTGTATGTGGAGGATATCCCCTCCCAGAGAATCTCTGACACATTTCTGACTCTCTCTGCTTACATAAGAAGGGATCAGAGACAATTCTACGTGCCCTACTTAGTTGTGACTGTGGGATCGATTTTTGACAGTCTCTAGATGACAACTGGAATCATTCAGTAGGCTATTGCATTCAGTTGTTTTTCTAAAGATATCAAACATTAATGTATTGTCCATCTTACAAACCAGTGTATCCAGAAAACTGACACGGTCAATGCTATAACAAATAGAAAATTGAAGCTCTGACCAAATTGAATTGAGATAATCATGGAATGCCAAGAGATGTTTCTGTTTCTTCTTTCTCATGATGATTTCCTTCTTTTTCTCCTTCCTCTCCTCTTCCCCTTCTTCCTCCCCATCTTTTTCCCCTTTATTCCCCCCTCTTTTCTCCTTATCTGGATGATTCCATCATGGTCTTACATCTTTTTCACTTTTATCTATAATTTTCTTTAGTTGCTTTTTTCCTTTCTTCAATTCTACAGTTCTAAAATCGCCATATTATATTCCTTTCCAGGTATGGCGATCATGTGATCACCATGTGACCAGGTATCCTAGTAGCGCCTAATACATTAGCACGTCTTGATGACGCGGTATCATGTGACCGGGTAACTATAGTTACCCATTAACATTGTTTCTGCGCATCGCGCTCGCATCATGATGACGCGATGTCACATGACTAGCCTCTAATTTCTGGGTTATGGGGATAAATAGACGCGAGATGCAGCGTTCAGCACGCTGTCATCTCATACACTGCGGTGTTCAAATCTTCCGGCGTCTTTACTCTGGTGAGTGTGATCTTATAATTTAACATCATAGGTAAGGCTGGCTTCACATTAGCGTTTGTGTCTGCATGCTGATCGCATGCAGACACAAACGCAGTGTAAAGCAGGTCCATTTTGATGTGTCCGCAGCGGAGAATGTCACCTGCGGACACATCACTGTGCAGCCCGGCAGCCAATCAGCGGTGTCCGGGGGCGGAGATCAGCGCCGGAGATCTCCGCCTCCCGGCCGCCGGTAAGCTCCGGGACATGTCGGCGGGGAGAAACAGCTGATTTGACAGCTGTTTGAATCTTCCCGCGCCGACACCGAGAGGAGATGTTGGCGCGGGAAGATTCAAACAGCTGTCAGATCAGCTGTTTAACCCCGCCGACATCGCTAGCAGATTATCGGCGGCGGGGAAGAAGAGATCAGCAGAGGCTGAGCTGATCTCCCGGTGGCCGTCGGTGATCTCCTGTGACATCACCGCCGTCCACCGGGAGATTTTTCAATGGGTCTGCAGCGTTCTCCTGCGCTGTCAAGCGCAGAACACTGCGGACCCATTGAAGCCAATGCATTTTTTGTGCGCTTGGGGACGCTTGCTGATTTTCCAAGGTCCCGAGCGCACAAAAAATCCAACATGCTGCGACCCGGGTGCGGACGCTGGACACCGGAAGGATCAGATATCGTCCGCATCCGCACCCGAACGCAGCAAACGCAAGCACTATGCGTTCCTATGTTAAACATAGGAACGCAGTGCGCATGCGTTTGACTGCGTATGGGAACGCAGCATAAGCTGCGTTCACATATGCAAATGTGAAGGCAGCCTTACTGTTGCCATAAGTTATTTTGTGCCAGCCCTCATTTACCATTATATATTTTAATAGATTAATCCTATTTCTTGTCTTGTTGAAACCTCTTAGGGTACCGTCACACACAGAGATATATAGCATGCAACTCACTGGTTGCAGTAAAATCATGGACACATTGTTATATTTTGTGGCTGTGTACAAATGTAATAATGTGTCCATGATTTCACTGCAACCAGTGAGTTGCATGCTATATATCTCTGTGTGTGACGGTACCCTTACCTGAGGTCTTGGTCTTTTGTTTCTTCCATACAGCCTATGTGAATTTTTGCATTATCATATATGAAGTAGCACGGTGACAAGAATTAATGGTATAAATTAACTTGAATCTCATTTTATTCTGTATTTTACATTTATGTAACATGAGGATTTATCATGTATCATATTTTCTCTGTTCTTTTGTTTAGCAACTGATGAAGGCCGATGGGCCGAAACGTTTTGCTTTTCAAATCTGTCTACACAAGCTGCTCATTAAAAAATCTTGAATACAATCTTTATCTGCCAAGTTATTTTTTATTATTCCTTAAGGCCCAGTTACACACACAGATAATTGTGCAGAGATTGTTCACAGATCTCTGGTTGCAGTGAAATCATGGACACAATGCTCTATTTTGTGGCCGTGTACAAATGTAACAATCAGTCCATGATTTCACTGCAACCAGAGATCTGTGAACAATCTCTGCACAGATATCTATGTGTGTAACTGAGCCTTAAGGCTCACTGCTCTACACTGGTTTCAAACTCATTCTCAGAGTCCTGGGAGTGGGCTGTGTTTTCTACTAAACTCTATCTACCAGTGAGAGACTTTCTTTGCTGGAATTACTGTAGATGAACTATTTCTAGTGACTTCTCTGTTTATTGTGTATTGGATGAACTTTGCTCTCTTGCTGCACTTCACTTTTTTTTTTTCAATCATGTGTGTAAAATACAGACTTTCTCACCGTAACCTTATTCAGTTGACTCATTGTCTTAAACTAAGGGTGCCTTTACACCTGCCGACGCCACCGGAGATGTCAGCGACGACTGGCGGGAGCGCACACGCTTTTGGTGCCCCACCAGCATCGCCGTCCCCCATTTACATGGGGTGACACCTCCGGCGGCGCCCTGGCGAGCTGACAGGCGGCATCGCCGCCGGGGTGTCTGAAAACCCCAGCGGCGATGCAGGACAATGGGAGCCTATGGCTCCCATAGCCTGTCAGGTCGCCGGTGGCCGGTTACATGGGGCGATGTGTACACATCGCCCCATATCGGCTGCCTGGTTTCACATCACTGATGTGACACCAGGCAACCTCTCGGAGGTGCCGACATCGCCCCTTTACATTAGGCGACGTAGGGGCGATGTCGCTGCCGATAAGCCACGCCCCTACGTCGCCTATGTAATCGGCAGCGATGTCGCAAGGTGTGACAGGGCCTTAAGAGATCCCTGAGTGTTCCATTATAATTATTACAGATTTGTTTCAAAGTGGTGCTAGAAGGTGTGGGGCGACATATTTGTCACCCTTCTTCTAATACCACTCTCTGATGTTGTTTAGTTTTAGAAAAATAATCATCAGACCAGTGAGGACAGAAGTGGAGTTCTGGCTCTCCAGTCACCTCTCTCATAGCCTCTATCACCACGAGTGATTCCAGGTGTCATCAGATGGTGGTGGTGACGAAAGCTGTGGTAAGTGACTGCAGCGCTGGCTGATTGACATTCTGTTCCAGGCGGGTTGATAGAAAGGATAAAGTGGTTGCAAGACCATCCTACTGTGATGTCCCCTGTGGGACACCACTGAGTTGGAACATCACAGGGAGCAATGTAAAAAAAAAGCAGATCTAAGGAATAGCTGTAGAGGGAGAGAAGTAGAGAATTGTATCATAAAAGAAATGACAAGAGTAGTAAGGGGTTAAAAATAGGTATTTCTAAAGAGTGTTTTAGGTAACGGACCACCCCTTTAATACTGCCCAATCACATGTAGGAGTTGTAATATTGTAGCTGTTCAGGCTTCTTAAAGGGTTTCTGTCAGATGATTTTTTTGTATGATACTAATAGTATCCTTGAATAATGCCTGGGAGATTTTTCATAATGTGTAAAAATAATTACTGTACCCTTTGCAGTTCTCTTGCTATAAGCACCTTCACACTCAGCAGACAGCTATCTTCACGAGTCTGGTCCATTACTTTTACTGCTGAATAGTCCACAGTATGTAAATGTTCATTTATTATTCACTCCTTCCCAGCTGTTCCCTCCCTTCCCCCTGTGCTCCGTGTCTCACACCTGCTTTCATTTTTACTTTCCTCTTATGCTTACAGATCAGGGCAGTGATGTCACTACATGAATATTCATTTCCCGGGGAGTGGGCAGCAGGAAATTAAGTGATCACTCACTGTGATTGACAGTTGGAATGAATCTCTTTATTTGCAGTTTACAGAGGATGGGGGGGGGTGAGTATAAATAATAGAAATCCATTAATAGAAAGAGGTTCACTAGAGGAATTTGGAAATTATATCAGTTACATATGGATTTTTCACCTGAAAGATTCCCTTTAAATCTTCTTGCTGCTGCTGCATCCTAAGGAATAAACAAGGAATCATCACAAGTTATTGATGCAACATACGGCTATGAATGTCCCGTCTTATTTATGGCCAAAAGACAAGCTGATTTAGGTGTGAAGTGCTTTATCTTCATTCACACCTGACTCCTCACCTCTCTGTAAATGGATTTCTGAAGGCTTCACGTGGTGGTGAGGAATGTAGCACAGCGCTGCTCTCATTTACACATTTAGCTGGCAGGTTTACCACTTGCAGTCTGGGATTACAGTTTACGGATAAAGTTTGCAGTTTGGAATTGTGAATGTGGCGAAGTTGAGTCAGTCGTTTGGCACATTCTTATATAATGAGTCATAATAATTTTAGGAAATATTAAATGTGGGTGTCCCTTGGGCACAGACCAGCTGCCTTGTCAATCATTTCTTTAATGTTTATTATCTGTTAAAAAAGGGTACCAGAAGTCCTTGTTCAGCTCCATCGACCGAAAAATGAACACGTTATGGGTCTTGGATCATGGGGAAATGATCTTGTCCTGCACAATAAAAATCCCTCATATGGTGGTGGAAGGAAAAATACAAAAGTTATGGCTCTTGGAAGAAGAGGAGGGAAAAAAGAAAAAGCAAAAATAAAAAATCATTGGGAAGGGGTTTAATGGTAATTAGTATCATGACCCCATTAACACCATGTTTCAGCCATGCACAACACCACCAGATCCACTTCAAAACCCTCAATGTCTCGAAAAATTTGTTTTACTATAATTGTATCTGTGCTGATTGCAAATATGTTTGCTGGGACGTGTAGTTCCACATGTAGAGGTAACGTATTACAAGTGCAGAGCTGCAGGTGGACAAAAAAATAGGGCGTGCCTGGCCAACTAGATTCCTCACACACCTGGGTGTCTCAGTGGATATAATCTCTGTGTTAATGGGATCAGATGTCTCTGCGCATTTGGAAGTAGGAGCTGCCCTGGAAGACACATGGCCAAGAGGCCAGATCTCATTGCTTAGGAGAACATATCATAGGAAGGCATGAGGTTCAGGGACCATGGGACCTCTCTTGCTTGGGACCCGCTGTTGCCCTGGAAAACATGAAGTCTGTAGATTTCCATGCAGAGCCTGGGATTGCTCCAGCAGAACCTGTGAGGGCTCGCTCTCCATGTTTGGAGCTACCATTGTCCTAGAATGCACCTGGTATGGTAAGCGTGGAAATGTCCGGTGTCCTGGAAGGCACACAACGAGGAGACCACAGGGACATTCAGGAATCTACGGTCCTGCTGAGGATCTGGAACTTACTGGGGTTGGTGATCCCACAGAGGCAGTTGCCTGAATGATGTACTGCCAGAAGTCAGTGAATGGGGGTTGGCAATAGCTCCAGTAAGGTAACCATGTGTCTAAAAGATATGTACATATTGCCAAGCGGGCGTATTCACCATTGGAATGACTGAGGGTCATATAATATTCCATTGATGTACATATACTGGACTGTATATGTTATGTGGTTTATGATGTAATAAACCAATGGACTTTGTTTTACGGAAAAAAAAATGCCTGTTGCTTCAATTCCGTTACTATTTGAGTATGCCCAGTACTATCAGTGAGCCAATGACTGCAGATCTTTAAGGTTTGACTGTTTGATTCTCAATCCTAATGGTGCTACATGAGATTGTTCATATTTTGGGACATTCCTTGGACAAATTGTATAAACTTGATAAACTTGCTCAAAGTACTTTGACCACCTGAAAGTATAACTCCAAATTCTTTCATAATTGAGATTAATTTCCCACTAGGAGGTAATTTTATTTCTTCCCTATAGTCTTTTAAAACACTTGGTGACCCACCATGAACCCAAGATGTCTCTAACCTTAAGTGATGGTTGAACATCTACCCTATTATATCAAAGGATTATATCTCCGGATCCCTTAACTCAAGGTGCTGAGGTGCTCCATGGACCTCCCATCAATGTGATTTTCTGAAATTGCTCTTCATTGTCTTTAGTCTCAGTTTTTGCAAACATAACTTGGAAGATAAATCCCGTCATGTCTTTTTAAGCATTGCCAGACGCTGCTCTATCTTCCCGCCTGCCAAGACCATTTATTTAATGCTTCCTTATGTCTTTTCTGAGTAATCCATCCCCCGCTATCTGAAGACTCTCGTCTGTCTTGCAGCTTGCGATAGACAGCTCTGTGCTATGTGATGCATTGTCACACACCATGGTCACTGTTGCTTTATAGGATGGAAGGAGTATGCAAATGAAACATCTGGGGACTTGGAAAGACCCACCAAATGCTAATTACTGCATCTTGCTGTCTCAGGGCAATGGTTTAATGGTTTTACAAATCTTATGGTCATCAAAGATGGATATGGTTAATTTTTTTTTACATTATTGCATTGCTGCATTGCAGTTAATTAGAATTTTATACCTTGCGTAAAAATAATACAATGGTCCTCCAGGGCATGTGTACCATGCAGGAAGCCATGCTGACTTTTATAGGGCCAATGAAGCAAGAGGAACTGCATCAAATTACTTTTTCTTTTCAATGGGCACCAAGCAGCGTTAGTCAGCAGAAGATACTGTACATCTCCCCAGGAACCTCAATATTAGAAAGGAAGAAAAGGATGAAACAATCATAGGGGCCTCAAGTTCATTTTTTTTTCAATGGTTGAGTAGAAGGATTAACAATTACTAGGCCAAGTAATACAAGATGGCAGAACTGAGCCTGAGAGAGGGTCTGTGCTCAGTGGCATAACTTGAAGTTCATGGGCGCCAATGCAAAAGCTGCAACGGGGCCCCCAAGTATTGTAAATCTATAATAGCAATAGTCTTTTTCTATAGGCCAATGGACTTTTGGGGCCCCCTAGGCTCCAGGGCCCGAGTGCAACTGCAACACCTGCACCTATTGTAGTTACGCCCCTGTCTGTGTTTGCTTTTGCTATGGGGTCCACTCTGGATGTAATGACCAGAGGGCCACAAACAGAGACAAAGTTGATAATAAGTGGCAACGGATTCTGTAGTGAAGGGATGAGAGTAAGGGGTGTAAGTTTCTGGTCACAGATAAGTCACATACACCTGGCCATGGAAGACTGCGATCAGTATGCTGGCTCTAAGGTCTTCCTCGGGTGTACCACCGACCTCTAGAGAAATATACCTAAGGGCAGGGACACACTTGTCCGACAGACATGCGAGTCTGTCGGAGGAGACTCGCAAAGGGCAAGAGCAAGTGACCCAGAACGGCCTCTTTCTGTCAGGACGGGGAGTGTAGAGCTGCACAAACACACAATCAGCTGACAGCCCTGTCCTGACAGAAAGATGCCGTTCCGGGTCACTGCTCCTGCCCTTTGCGAGTCTCCTCCGACAGACTCGCATGTCTGTCGGACAAGTGTGTCCCTGCCCTAAGTTAAACAAACCGGCAGAAAATATTCTAATGGCGGGTTTACACGTCGCGATATCGTACTACGATTTCAATAAAAAGTGACGTGGTTCAATCGTTGGAGCCGATATCGTTCCTGCGTTGTATGGTGTGAACGTCCAATACGATGCAGGAACGATGTCAATGCGATATCGGGGATTGAATGAGCGTGCTATTCAATGCCCCGATATTGCATAGTGATTGTAGCCGGATCGTGCTGTGTAAACGCCCAATTACGATGCGATTTCATACGTCACCCATTCACTCCCATGTTAACTATGCGATCCTGGGTTGGGAGGCGGAGACATCGCACGGACGTTGTATTTCGATATCGCAGCGTGTAAACATTCAATGCGATGCGGGAGGAACGTGCACTAATTGCGCGCTCCCGCGCCATTGAACTGCGATATCGGAACGATATTGCAGCGTGTAAACCCACCATAAAAGCTACACTAAAGACAAGTGTAGATACAATGAGTGTGCAACATAGGGAGCCCCTGGAGCAACACGCTGATTTATAAACTTAACATGAATCTATACACCAATATACACTGTATCTACATGTGGCACCCCTGCGGGGGGATTGCCACAGGATCCACCGGTGTAAGGAGGGAATTACACCTTGATTCGCACAGCATACCACACCTTCCACCCCAGACCTGAAGGGGGAGCTCTACTGGCTGCCTTAAGCCTGTTCCCCTTTAAAACATCCAGGCCTGAGGGCGGAGTTAGTCAGTCCTAGGAGTCTACAGTGAGTAAAGGAGAGAGCTGGAGTGAGGAGCTGGTCGCTGGGAAGGAACCAGGACCAGGGACCAGGGGCGTATCTAGGGGGGTGCAGCCGGATCTTTTGCCCCGGGCGCCACTCAGAGTGGGGCGCCGGCGGCACCCCCCTACCAAGGCTGCCCGCCCGGTAAGAATAGATAATACCGGCGCGGACTGCGGTACGGTGCTTTGATGCTGTACAGAGCCGGCCGCCAGCCCCCGTTCCGCCGTCACTTCCGCCGTGCCTATGCATTCCACAATGTGGAACGCATAGATCAGGCACCCTCTCTCCGCCCCCTCACTTCCTCTTCCTTCCTAACGCATAGAAGAGGCGACCCCTGTCACTCAGCCTCCGCTTCTTCCTTTCCTTTTACGGTCCACAGTTGTCCATGCCTCCCAGCGCCGCCTCCATCTCAGAAGGTTTTGTACGGAGGCAGTGCAGGCTGCAGCCAGGGCCAGGCAGAGCGAGCTGGAGCAGAGCTCACTCTGAATACAGCACACAGATGGGTGCCGGTGTTCTGTGGGTAATTATATATAAATTGGCTCTATGGAGGCTATGGTGTGCTCTATTGGAGGCTCTATATGGAGGCTATGGTGTGCTCTATTGGAGGCTCTATATGGAGGCTGTGCTGGGCTCTAGTGAGCCTGGGCTGGGGTATATAGAGGCTGTGCAGGATTATATAAAATTTGGAGGCTGTGCTGGGGTATTTAGAGGCTATGCTGGGCTATTTAGAGGATGTGCCGGGCTATATATAATTTTGAGGCTGTGCTGGGCTCTATAGAGGCTATGCTGGGCTATTTAGAGGATGTGCCGGGCTATATATAATTTAGAGGCGACACCAGGGTATTTAGAGCCTGTGCAGGGTTATATATAATTTGGAGACTGTTCTGGACTGTACGTATTATTTGGAAACTGTGCTGGGTTGTATAAATTATCTGGAGGCTGCTTCTAGGCTGTATGTAGTTGGAGGCTGTGCTAAGCTGGCAAATCCTCCAGATAATATATATAGCCCAGCAGCAGCCTCCAGATAATATATTCAGCCCTGCACAGCCTAAATATTATATATACAGCCCACCCAGGAGCCTGTATATTATATACACAGCCAGCAGGTTCTATATTAGATTCATGAATCGTGGTATGTGTTAAAGGGGCCCACTGAGACTGTTTTGCCTGGGGCCCACAAAAACCTGGAGCCGGCCCTGGGCGGTGGGCCTGAAAGCTGACAACACCCCCAACCCAACCCCCCCCCCCCCCTCCCGCTCCTCACGTACACTTGGGGGGGGCGCCAAAATAGATGTTTGCCCCAGGCGCCATGAAACCTAGTTACACCGCTGCCAGGGACCACTGACCGCTGTGTTGCACCCTAGGGAAAGGGTCGGAGGCAAGTGGAAGAAACAGGGAATCAAGAAAAGGGAACCGGTTGCTATAGCCCTTTAGTATACCTAGACACCGGAGTCCGACGCTAATACCATTTAATGCAACAGCAAAAGCTCGGAAGACTCAGGAGAAGTTCACCCCTGAAGAGAACATAAGAGACTCTAAAACTGACCAAGTATAGGACCAGGGGCCATAGGAGAATCAGGGACCCCGCAGAAGGACCTCATTGCCAGTTTAGAGCAAAGCCCAGAGAGGGAGAAGAAGCGGTGGGTTCAGGTGAAATTTGGACTTGGGCCCCCCACCAACCATGTATTTTTGTGAGATGTACGGGTCTTGTGTAGCATTATAAATCCTATAAATATTTACAAAATGTCCCCTCTCCTCCCTCATTATATAATAATAACCCCCATCTTGCTATATATAGTCTCTCATCCTGCTATATATGGTCTCTCATCCTGCTTTATATATGGTCTCCCATTCTGTTATATATACTGTATGGTCTGCCATCCTACTATATACCGTATATACTCGAGTATAAGCCGACCCGAATGTAAGCTGGGCCCCTAATTTTACCACAAAGAAGTGGTAAAACTTACTGACTTGAGCATAAGCCTAGGGTGGGAAATGCAGCAACCCCCATCCTGGTATATCATCCCACAGCCTGTTACATAGCCCTCATCCTCCATCCTGGTACATAGCCATCATCCCACATCCTGGTACATAACTCTCATCCTCCATCCTGGTACATGGCCCTGATACTCCATCCTGGTACATAGCCCTTATTTCCCATCCTGGAACATAGCTCTCATTCTCCATCCTGGTACATAGCAGTCATTCTCCATTCTGGTACATAGCCCTTATTCTCCATCCTGGTACATAGCCCTTATTTCCCATCCTGGTACACGGCCCTCATCCTCCATCCTTGTACATGGCCCCCTATCCTGGTACATAGCCCTCAATCTCCATCCTAGTACATAGCCCTTATTCCCCATCCTAGTACATAGCTTTCATCCTCCATCCTGGTACATAGCCCTCAATTCCCATTCTGGTACATAGCCCTCATTCCCCATGCCGTCACACAGCCCTCATCCTCCATCTAGGCTCAGCACCTCTAGCTTGTCTTGCTTCTTTTGTCAGCGACTCCGCACAAAGAGCTCAGGTACCGACAACCACAGGCATTGATTTGCACCGTTTCGCAGTGCCGTAAATTAGTACAACTGCCTTCTCCGAGGTATGCCGAGTTGTTGGGCCACAGTTCACCTTTAGGAGCTCATGGCCTCTGGTTCAATGGTTTGGGTTTGGAGCCCCGTGCTGTCTGCAGGTCCGGTTCTCTATTTCGTCCACCAACCCTTCTGTTCCCCTGACAGATGCGAGCATGCGGGGGGAGGGGTGATCTTAGCCTTTGTCCGCACCCCAAGGGCTCCTCTTTTCTTCACCCTTTTGTCTTTCCCTCCCGGGGTGACTTTGACTGTGCTCCAGCCCACAGGAGCTAACATCTCCACCACCTCTCGACTCCCACCTACCTTCCTATTCTTTTGCTGTCCCCCTTACAACTACTTCTTTCTTTCTCACCCGAGTTCCCCTGTCTGAGACTGGGCCCAACCTCCCGGGTCCGCCAACAGTCCCTGCTCGCGGTCCTATGTGTGTGTGATGCGGTGTCAAGTCTCAACTTCATCGTCCCAATCCAGCGAACAGGAGCACTACCTCCTGCTGATGGAGGAGTGCAGTACTTCTGGTGGTGGCCAGACTAGTGGGGTGCCACACTGGTACATAGCCCTCATTCTCCATCCTGGTACATAGCCCTCATTCCCCATACTGGTACATAGCCCTCCTTCCCCATCCTGGTACATAGCCCTCCTTCCCCATCCTGGTACATAGCTCTCATGCTCCATCCTGGTAGATAGCCCTCATTCTCCATCCTGGTACATAGCCCTTATTCCCCATCCTGGTACATAGCCTTCATCCTCCATCCTGGTACATAGCCCTTATTCCCCATTCTGGTACACGGCCCTCATCCTCCATCCTTGTATATGGCCCCGTATCCTGGTACATAGCCCTCAATCTCCATCCTGGTACACAGCCCTCATTCCCCATCCGGTGCACAGCCCTCATCCTCCATCCTGGTACATAGCCATCATTCCCCATCCTGGTACATAGCCCTCATCGTCCATCCTGGTACATAGCACTCATTCCCATCCCGGCACACAGCCCTCATCCTCCATACTAGTGATACGCCCACTCCAGGGCACTGGGGATACTTGGAAGCTGGCTGGTTGTTACGGTCCTTTTGTATTCAGGGAATGTCATGGCAGCGACCCGGCTCTGTGGCCCTGGCGGTGTCATTTAATAAAGGGATGCTGGGCTTTGATGATGGGGGATATGAGGAAAGGGGTATTTGTGACGCCAGCCGCAGTATGAGACCAGTGCAGCCGCCGCTGCTGCAGAACCTCTGGGGATGATGATAGGCAGCTTGGATGGTTTCGCTCCCCGCAGTTGGAGCACGATCCCCAGGGCAGTGGGTAGTGAAGTCAGTTAATTCTTGGATGGTGTTCCTCGGATCATCAACACCTCGGTGGTTCAGGCGGACCCTGCAGCCAGTGGGCGCCACAAAGAAAATTCTCACACACTTCAATTTGAATTCTGTACACTTTAACCAGGCCACAAAGTGCTTCACTCTGCCATTCTCCAGTCCAGCTGTTTCTCAAGAACCGGGACAGTGTCGTCGAGACTCTTAGGTGTTCCTTTCTCTCTCTCTCTTTCTGCATTCTCTCTTCTCTCGGAGGTAAACTCAGCACCTCTAGCTTGTCTTGCTTCTTTTGCCAGTGACTCCACACAAAGAGCTCAGGTACCGACAACCACAGGCATTGGTTGGCACCGTTTCGCAGTGCTGTGCTTTAGTACGGCTGCCTTCTCCGAGGTATGCTGAGTTGTTGGGCCACAGTTCCTTTTTAGGAGCTCATGGCTTCTGGTTCAATGATTCGGGTTTGGAGCCCCGTGCTGTCTTCAGGTCTGGTTCCCTGGTGTGTCCACCAACCCCCCTGTTCCCCTGACAGATACAATATGCGGGTGGGGGGGAAATGATCTTAGCCTTTGTCCGCACCCCAAGGGCTCCTCTTTTCTTCACCTTTTTGTCTTTCCCTCCCGGGGCGCCCGTATCTGTGCTCCAAACCGTGGGAACTAACACCTCCACCACCTCTCGACTCCCACCCACCTTCCTATTCCTTCACTGTCCTCCTTACAACTACTTCTTTCTTTCTCACCCGTGTTCCCCTGTCTGAGCTTGGGCCCAACCTCCCGGGTCCGCCAACCGTCCCTGCTCGGGGTCCTATGTGTGTGTGATGCGGTGTCGAGTCTCAACTTCACCGTCCCAATCCAGAGAACAGGAGCACTACCCTCCTGCTAATGGAGGAGTGCAGTACTTCTGGTGGCGGCCAGACCAGTGGGGTGCCACACTGGTACATATCCCTCATTCTCCATCCTGGTACATAGCCTTCATTCCCCATACTGGTACAAAGCCCTCATTCCCCATCCTGGTACATAACCCTCATCCTACATCCTGGTACATAGCCCTCCTTCCCCATCCTGGTACATAGCCATCATCCCCCATCCAGGTACATAACTCTCATGCTTCATCCTGGTAGATAGCCCTCATTCTCCATCCTGGTACATAGCCCTTATTCCCCATCCTGGTACACGGCCCTCATCCTCCATCCTTGTAAATGGCCCCCTATCCTGGTACATAGCCCTCAATCTCCATCCTGGTACACAGCCCTCATTCCCCATCCTGGTGCACAGCCTTCATTCTCCATCCTGGTACATAGCCATCATTCCCCATCCTGGTACATAGCCCTCATTGTCCATCCTGGTACATAGCCCTCATTCCTCATCCCGGTACACAGCCCTCATCCTTCATCCTGGTACATAGCCCGAATTCCTCACCCTGGTACGTACAGTACATAGCCCTCATCCTCCATCCTGGTAAATAGCCATCATTCCCCACCCTGGTACATAGCCCTCATCCTCCATCCTGGTACATAGCCCTCATTCCCCATCCTGGTACATAGCCCTCATTCCCCATCCTGGTACATAACCTTCATCCCCATCCTTGTACATAGCCCTCATTCCCCATCCTGGTACATAGTCCTCATCCCCATCCTAGTACATAGCTCTCATCCTCCATCTTGGTATATGGCCCCTTATCATGGTATATCTGTTTCCATCCTAGTATATAACCCCCTCACCTTGGTACATGACCATTCATCCTGGTATATAGCCCTCCATCATGGTACATAGACCCCATCCAGGTATATAGCCCCCATCACTGTATATAGCCCCTCATCACAGTATATAGAACCCCATCATGGTATAAAGCCCCCGATCCTGGTATATAGCCCTGTCATGCTGGGACATGGCCCCTCCATCCTGGTGCATAGCCTCCCATTCTAGTATGTAGACCCCCATCCTAGTACATAGCCCCCCATAACGGTATATAGCCCCCCATAATGGTATATAGCCCCCCATCATGTTATATGGCCACCATCTTGCAGCACGATTCTCCTTTCTGTGCCGAGCAGCGGTTCAGGTGACTAGCATACAACACAGTGGCATTATCGTGGCGCGCTGCTCACACGATCAGGTGCTGGCACAGACAGGAGGATCGTGGTGCTGCAAGCAGGGGAGTGAGCGAGAGAAAGTGAGTTGATCATTTATTTTTTGTGTGTGCGCCAGCAGGGGGGCCATATAGTGTGACTGGGGGGAGGGCATATACCACGACGGGTGTCAGTATACTTACTTTAATGTGATGTGCGCCACTCCCCCCACCCACCTCTCAGTGCTGAGATGATGGTAGGGGATACAGTGCATATTACATTAAACTAATGATCTGGCACATGACCTCCCACTGCCTCCTGTAGCCTGATCCATCCTGCCGCAGCGCTGCCCGGCCGCAGGAACAGCGCAGCTCCTCTGCCACTGACAGGAGCCAGCTGTTTCCCTGCAGGGTGGCCGGGCCCAAACCGTGCCCATCCCGATCGCAGTTGCAACCCTTGTGAACACAGTAGTTATGCCCCTGCCATCACCACATTCTTTTGAAGCTGGGTTAACAAAATCTTCTCTGCCCACAACAGCCAAACACAACACGGCATCTATTAATATCTAATCAATCTAATGACACCAACATTATCCACCAAAGGTCATGCAAAGTATGGTGCAAGAAAAAGCCTACAGTCAGTGTGTGGCGCCTCACTACGTAGGTGCCACAAAAGGAGTACTGCACCCAGAAAAGCGGTGTAGTACTCCACTGCAATTGGGACTATGGTCAATAAGATGGAGCCCTAGAGCTGACACCCACACAATAAGATGGTAGGTGGGAGGGAACTATGGGAAGATATATAGTGGGCTCTAGGGGGAACTAGTTAGGCAGTCTGGGAGAGCAGAGGAGTTGGAGTGAGTCGGAGGGAACCAGGCAGCCAGCCTGAAGGAGACAGAGGGGCCAACTCGGCTGAGAGGTCCAAGAGGAAAAGATCCCAACCAAAGAAAGAAAGAAAGAGAGGAAAAACTCAGAAGCAGAGTTCACTCTAGTAAGGGGAATTGAGTAACAGTAGAGTTTGCCCCGAAAGGAAGGAAACCCAGGTACCGAAGCTCGCACCTGTGAGTTCTCCAAGTCTCACAGAAAATCCGTACAAATACAGCCCTGACTACCAAAGATCCCACTAGAGGGAAGCCAGGACTAGCAAGGAGCTGCTGTCCAGACAGAAGGTTGACCCGGCGGGTACAAGGGAGGCGAAGAAAGTAGAAGCAGCAGGAGGCCAGATTATCTACAGGAGATTAGGCTTCAAGCACTGGGAACAGGAAAGAAGGAAAGGAAAGGAACATAAAGGAGGGTTTCATCTCAAGCCAGAAATCCCAATTGCAGCCTGGAGCATTCGCCAGTATACCATCTAACGAACTGTTGAACTGTAAGGCTGAAAGAAAGGGTTCAAGTAAAGTTACCCGGTGAAGGGAAGCTTTGACTCTGCTGCATCCTTTCAATTACAAACTGTTTGCTCTACAGCATCACTGCCCCGGTGGTCCAGTCCCGCCTGCGGGGACTATTCCATCCAAGCCGCAATACCACCGACCACTGGAGGACTGTGCCGGCGCTGGTGAGAATCACCAGACTCAGCAGGTGGCGTCACGAAGACATCTTGTAAATAATCCCCTGTAAATATATATTCCCTAAAGCACCTTTTCAGTTGACCCCCAGGGCCACGGCTCCGGGATGGCCACCCGTGACTTCCCTGACTGAAGAAGAGAGCCCTAGAGCCGAGTACCCCACAGCCCTGGGTGCGCGTCAAGTGCCTGTGAAAAAACTATACGTGATAGAATTATTTAAATATTTTTACAGTGATTGAAATTATAAAAAATTCACCTCTTAAGTTTCAAACAATTTTACTCTTGCAAACCTGTGTTATTTGGCTGACCTAAAATTGTCACAGTTTGCATGTAGCAAGGAGGAGAAGGCCTTCTAAGGTATCTGAATTCTAGAATGAGGTGGTACAAGACCACAGCTGTTTCCTCCTTCTGCATTGTGTAGTCCATCACTTACATAGGTTACTAGATTGATGTCATGATAGAGGCGGGCTCTGGGGCTGTCTCTCCCATGTCTGCTCTCTCTATCCCTCATGCTGTTTTCTCCCTCTGTGCTCTCTCCTTTCACTTGTCTCCATACTATGTGCTCTCTCTCCCCTGTGCTGTCTTCTCTCCTTATGTGCTCTCTTCTTTGACTCGTCTCCCCACTATGTGCTCTCTCTCCCCTGTGTGCCTCACCCCTGTCCTGTCTTCTCTCCTCATGTACTCTCTCTTTTGAACTGTCTTCCCCCTGTGCTTTCTCCCTGATGTAGGCAATCTCTCTTCCCCCTGTGCCCTTTCTATGCCCCCTAGTGTACTCTCACTTCCCCCATGTGCGCTCTTTGTCCCCCTGTGTGCTCTCTCTGCCCCCCGTACGCTTTCTGCCCCCCGTGCCTCATGCCACTGCAATCTTTGGACACCTGTGCATCCAAAGATGGCAGCATGAGTAACTGCGCCTGCTCTCTCCTTCTGAACCTGTGTGCCATATGTTGTCCAGGTCCTTGTACTTGTCTTTGTATGCCCTTTCCACATGTAAAGCACCATGGAATTAATGGGGCTATAATAAAAATAATAATAATAATAATAATAAGTACAACTTACAACAGAGGAAGAGAGAGGAACTGATGTAATGTAAAATGTAAAAATGTAAATAAGCACCTGTATTTTGTCACCCTCACCTCATTGTTAGATTGTAAGCTCTTATGAGCAAGGCTGTCATTATTTTGCTTTAATTATTGTATTTTCTGATAACTGTTACTTATGATTGTTTGAATATGAATTGTGAAGCGCTGCGGCATATGTTGGCGCTATATAAATAAAGATTATTATTATATTATCTCCCCTATGAAGCAAGAATTTAAGAATCAGAAACTCCAGCATGTAGAAGTAAAATTCAGATGGTATTCAAGTTAAAATAAGAAACGTGGCAGGAAAACCATTGATGGTTAGATAGACTATCAAGACAACTAGCCAATATTGTCCAAAAGATGTATGGCCCATAGTTAAAACGATAGCTCATTAACAAAAACGTTGGACTGGCTTAAAACTAGAACACCCGTTTGGGTTCCTTCACCTCCCTCAACTCATGATAATGGTGTTTGTGTTCCCAAAAAGGAGCTGTTACTTACCACAAATGGCCTTGTTGAAGCCCCTGAGCTCCTCATATTCTGCCACTCTTTTCCATTTTGCTCTGCGTTGCTACATTGCAGAGCTACTACATTTTTTGTATTAGGAGCACACTATGTGAAATTTCTGTTTGCAGTCCAACTAGGTGTTTCTTCAAAGTTTTCTCTGGGCTGTATACTTTTATCCCTCCTTTCCAGACTCTGCCAATCACAGCTCCGCAGCTAGTCTAAGATAATGCCGAACTGTAATTTGCAGTATCTAGGAAACAGGGTGAAGGCACATGTCCCCAAAAGAAGACTTTTTTTCAAAGTGTCTAGTAAGAATTGAAGCAGAGATTTCACATAATTGGATCCAAAAGCATTCAATGTGAAAATCTCTGAAATGGTGTGACGAAGAGCAAAACAGAAAAAAGCATCGGCATCAGGGAACAAGTCTGTTTTTCAAGCCTAAGGGTCCTCTAAAGATATGTTTGAGATGGACGAAAAAGAACAAACCAAGCAATTTCCATGGATGAGAGTTTTTATCAGTTTTATTTAAATAGACAATTCTCATAACTGAAAAGTTTCATTAGTATTATGTTGTAAAGTGTCAAGACTGATTTATTACAGTATCTTCTTCCTTTCTCTTTATTCCATATTTTATTTCTTACAGCGTAAATCAAGAATTATCGGTTGGCCAGTTAGAGGATTGAAGACCGTTGAGATTACATGAATTAAATACCAATG
>JARQOC010000006.1:447626200-447672873 GCA_033576535.1 Allobates femoralis | reverse complement strand
ACATCTCTAGCCCCGCGCCGGTGAGCTGTCAGGTGGCATCTCCGCCGGGGTGTAGCGGCGATGCAGGACAATGGGAGCCTATGGCTCCATCGCCTGAAAGGTCGCCAGAGCCTGGTTACATGGGGCGATGTGTGCACATCGCCCCATGCTGGTCGCCTGGTTTCAGAGCACTGAAACCAGGCGACAGCCCAGCACCGCCGACATCACCCCTTTACATGAGGCGACGTAGGGGTGATGACACCACCGATAGGCCCCGCCACGACGTCGCCTCTGTATTGGGCGGCGATGTCGCCCCGTGTGACGGGGGCTTTAGGGACATGGACGTCATCCATTTGCACACAATCAGGAGTATCTGCATGGAGTGGACGGCACTCACCACAATGTGCAGACACCTATATGACCGAACCACGAAATTAGCATATGGTGCGGCAAAGAATAAAACTCTATTTCTGAGGTATGCAGGGGGACGTCTGGGGATATAAAGAGGTTACAGGAACCCCAATTACATCATGTAAAAGGTGGTAGCCAGGGTTTACAACCCCCAAAACTGGGGACAGGTGCACTGTAAATGTTATATAGCAAGAAAAGATGAATATTTTTAGGGCTTGGGTTGGTCTTTATCATTTTACAATAATCCTATATAATTCAGTGGGGTGTAGCCGCTTGTGCTCAGAGGTGCTAATCACGTCCCTGCTATATTGTTGCGATGAATTATGTATGGAACAATCTTCCGTAGCGCTACGCTTCTGTGTTTAATGAATAAGCGAGCGGATAAGCATGCACATTATAACATGTTCCTGCTGGGGGATAGATTACCCTGAGCTTACACAATCCTCATGACTTTCACTCTCCTGTCCTGCCTGTGTCACCCAACTTCCCAAAAAAGATGTAGCTAGGACAAAAGAGACAACCGGGAGTCTGAAGCAGTTTACAAGCAGCACAGAGTATTTCAGGAGAGGATTGTGCCGATCATATTGTTAACCTTCAGGACCAAGCACATTTTTCAATTCACAAATTTTTATCTCGGGCCTGAATTATATACACCGTGTGCAGAATTATTGGGCAAGTTGTATTTTAGAGGATTATTTTTATTATTGATCAACAACTATGTTCTCAATCAATCCAAAAGACTCATAAATATCAAAGCTTAATATTTTTGGAAGTTGGAGTGGGGTTTTTAGATTTGGCTCTTAGGAGGATATCTGTTTGTGCAGGTAACTATTACTGTGCAGAATTAGTAGGCAACTTAATAAAAAACAAATATATTCCCATCTCACTTGTTTATTTTCACCAGGTAAACTAATATAACTGCATAAAATTTATAAAAAAAACATTTCTGACATGCAAAAAACAAAACACAAAATATTAGTGCCCAACATACCCACCTTTCTTTATGATGACACTCAGCAGCCTCCATCCATATAATCTGTCAGTTACTTGCTCTGTTTACGATCAACATTGCGTGTAGCAGCCACCACAGCCTCCCAGACACTTCCCAGAGGTGTACTCTTTTCCCTCCCTGTAGATCTCACATTTTACGAGGGACCACAGGTTCTCTATAGGGTTCAGATCAGGTGAACAAGGGGCCATGTCATTATTTTTTCTTCTTTTAGACCTTTACTGGCCAGCCACGCTGTGGAGTAGTTGGATGCATGTGATGGAGCATTGTCCTGCATGAAAATCATGTATTTCTTGAACGATACCGACTTCTTCCTGTACCACTGCTTGAAGAAGTTGTCTTCCAGAAACTGGCAGTAGGTCCGGGAGTTGAGCTTCACTCCATCCTCAACCCGAAAAGGTCCCACAAGTTCATCTTTGATGATACCAGCCCATACCAGTACCCCACCTCCACCTTGCTGGCGTCTGAGTCGGAGTGGAGCTCTCTGCCCTTTACTGATCCAGCCTCTGGCCCATCCATCTGGCCCATCAAGAGTCACTCTCATTTCATCAGGCCATAAAACCTTTGAAAAATCAGTCTTAAGATATTTCTTGGCCCAGTCTTGACGTTTTATCTTATGTTTCTTGTTCAGCGGTGGTCTTTTTTCGGCCTTCCTTACCTTGGCCATATCCCTGAGTATGGCACACCTTGTGCTTTTTGATACTCCAGTAACGTTGCAGCTCTGAAATATGGCAAAACTGGTGTCAAATGGCATCTTGGCAGCTTCACGCTTGATTTTCCTCAATTCATGGGCAGTTATTCTGCGCCTTTTTTGCCCAACACGCTTCTTGCGACCCTGTTGGCTATTTGCCATAAAACGCTTGATTGTTCGGTGATCACGCTTCAAATGTTTGGCAATTTTAAGACTACTGCATCCCTCTGCAAGACATCTCACAATTTTGGACTTTTCAGAGCCCGTCAAATCTCTCTTCTGACCCATTTTGCCTAAGGAAATGCATTTGCCTAATAATTAAGCACGCCTTATATAGGGCGTTGTTGTCATTACACCACACCCTTCCTCATTACAGAGATGCACATCACCTGATTTACTTAATTGGTAGTTGGCTCTCAAGCCTATACAGCTTGGAGTAGGACAATATGTATAAAAAGTATCATGTGATCAAAATACTCATTTGCCTAATAATTCTGCACACAGTGCATATATATATGTATATATAAGCAAAAAGGGGGTTGCCTATTCAGGTGGTATAGCATCCAACACTTTCCTGTCTCCAGATCAGAAGGGGGAGCTCTAGAGGGGAGCTTCCCTGTATAAAGGTCTGGCCTGGAGGTGGGGTTAGTTAGAACAGCCATGGAGTGAGTCTGATGAGGTAGGAGAGGAAAGCCTTGGGGAGACGAGGAGCGTGGTGCTCGCCTCAGAGGAAAGCTCAGAAAACGAACACTAGGACCGAGGCTTTGCAGGGTCACACATCCCGGCAGTCAATACCGGAAAGTGGGGAATTCTAGATTTCCCAGCCACACAGTGTCAGGAGGCAAAGCAGCATATTAAAGCCTTGGGTCTCCACCGAGGAGCGACCCCTGAAACAGGACTTGAGCTGCCTGTTATACGGCACACGCAGAAGAGAGAGGGCAAGCAGCTTAGCTTCAAGCAGCAGCAGGAGCCTAAAAGTGAAAGCGCAGAAGGGAGGCCTCCAACCCACCCAGCTAGGTGGATTCCCCAATTGCTTCCAGGCCACCCGAGTCCACAGTAACATCTAAATCTGTGCCCTGGACTGTACCGTAACAGGTAAAGGTAAAGGAAACGTTTATTGCTGTGGACTCCAGTTATTCCTGCGCACCCTCCATGCTGCACCCTGCACATAGACTTTCCACACGGTTCCGGGGATTGGCTTTACCCGTGGAGAGCCGTCCCATCTCAGCTGCTATCCATCATCCCCGGAAGTTGTGTAGCAGCGATGGCCATCCTAGCCACAAACCACGGGTGGCGTTACGAACAATACACATAATCTATTCCCTTTTCTTTTACCCCTTTTTATTGCAGCAGCTGGGCATACAGAGCTGGGTGACTTCCCCTCTGCAGACTGATAAGAGGATCCGGTTCCAAGTACCCCTGCCCCGGCCTGCATCATAAAGAAACAACACAAACCTATATATGCTTGCGGATGCAACCAATCCTGCAGAATTTGATGTCGACCACATGAATAATAGAAAAATTAAGCATCCAGCTCTTTCAACAAGTTAAAGAGAGGACTTTTATATGACTTTTATATGACCTGAAAACAGAGTCACCTATGGGATGTGTAAATTACAGTTAAAGGGAACCTGTCACTTCCGAAAACCCACCTACCCTATCAATACATGTCCCTGGTCCCTGAACCTTCCATTTACCATTATAACTATCCCTCTCTGCTAAATGCCTGCTTTTAATCTGCTAAAAAACGTTTTTATACTTACACATTAGGATGATAATGAAGCGGCGGCTATATGCAATAGTGCCCCTTGGCGTGTTGGTTTGCAGCCTGAACGATCATTTGTCACGCTCCCATGGGTGTGATCTTGAAATGAGATTTCGCGCCCCAGCCTGGCTCCCTCCACTCTGCTATGCAGCCTTCCTGTGGTAATGACGATGAACGCGTCATTTCCGGAACTGCGGGCCCTTTAGCAACCCGATATTTACCTTAGCAGCACATAGCAGCGCACATCACTACTAAGGTAAATATCGGGTTGCTATAGGGCCGGAAATTACGCGTTCAGCGTCATTACCACAGTAAGGCTGCATAGCAGAGCGTAGGGAGCCAGGCTGGGGGCACAAAATTTAATTTCAAGATCACGCCATGGGGGACTATTGCATATAGCTCCTGCTTCATTATTATTATCCTAATGAGTAAGTATAAAAATGTTGTGGGGCAGCGCTGGGATTGCAGGTCAGAAATACGTTGAGCCCGGTAACAGTTCAAACACCACCCGGTCTTATTGCTGATAAATACAGCGATGGCACAAGCTGCCGGAATCCGGGTCGCAGCCGGGTATACAGGATACAGTCCACACATAAAGTAACCCGGTTCCCTCAGGTTAGGTGCTTTCCGATATAGGTTGCCCCGAGCTCCCAGGCCTCCTGGGCTAGACCGTGTTAGTATAGCACACGGGCCCTGGAACTCTTGACCGCTCCTGTCTGTCTCTGCTGCTCCTTCAGCTTAGAAAAACAAAAACTCTCCAGAGGGAAACCCCACCCTGTCTCCTAACCAGGCTTTTAACCCTGTGTCTCCTTCCAGGAATCCTGCAAGACCCGGAGCGAAGTGAGTGGACCGTCCCTCTCTTTTACACCCTATACCGGGTTCAATATGTGACAGTGCGCATTCTGGGGGAGACATAGCGCCCCTCGCATATGATTCCCCGCACTGTCTCACAATGTTTTGTAGCGGATTGAAAGCAAGCATTTAGCAGAGAGAGGGATAGTAATAATGGTAAGAGGAAGGTGCAGGGACATGTATTGATAGGCTAGGTGACTTTTCGGAGGTGACAGGTTCCCTTTAAACTGGAAAATTACAGTTAAACTGGAATGTGAAGAAGCCCATAGGTTTGCTTGATCAGACAAAGAAAACAGCATCACCTATAGGACATCTATGATGGGGGGGCCACAGCACAGGTATTCGTTATCGCCTGATATACGTATACTGATCAGTTCTGCTGTGGTCTCCCCTCCCCCATAGGAACTTGGTAGCTTCCTTTCCCACAATGAGACAAGTACCTACAACACTAAAAACACCACTGTAAGGTGCAGTAAGGTGCAAAAATGTCACAAACAATATATGGCCAAAACAATTATACAAGCAATAACAAGGTCAATCAAGATTAATCATAATAAATATCTTCTAATATATAATGCTGAGTGTATGTATATATGTATGTGCATGTATGTATCAAGCCCCGCCCACTCCACATAGTCCCAGCCACTCCACATAGCCACGCCCACTCCACATAGCCTCATCCAGTCCACATAGCCATGCCCTCTCCGCATATCCACACACACTTACTCAGCATAGCCATGCCCCTAAAGGGCTTGACTATCTTTATAGTATAATGCAGTCCTTTAGTCCTCCATATGGCATACTGCAGCCTTATTGCCCTACATATAGCTGAATGCAGCCTCATATCCTTCCATATCTAATATATAAAGCTGAGTATATGTAAATTTATGTGTGTATATATGTATGTATGTCACAATAGAATGAATCAAATGCAAATCCACAAATAGAACTCAGGAGACACAAATACAGTGACATGACTCGGAATGTCATAGGCTAACATTCTATTGTGACATCACTGTTTTGTTCCATACCTAAGAACAGTCAGTTATTATGCCTGGGCAACGTTTTGACACAGTAAATCTCCTAATAAGCGTAAAAATGGACACTGCAGTGAACTTGAGTGTATCCACACGTACGTTGTTTCAACACCGTAAATCTAATACATAAAGTTGAGTGTATGGGCATATGTATGATAGCTGCACCCCCATATGGTAGCCCCACCCTTTCATGTCATGCCCCTCCACATAGCCATGCCTCCAGGACTATGTGGAGAGGTGGAGCTATGAGGCGGTGGGGCTATGTAGAGAAGGCAGGGTTATGAAGGGGCATAGCTACCGGGCTATATTACCATATATGGGCATTACGACCATATATGGCTATTAGCCATATATGAGCATTATGACCATATATTGGTCATTACGCCCGAGCAATGCCGGGCTCTACAGCTAGTAATAAATAATAATACATTTGCACAAAAATAATAACTGAAACCATATAAAGTAGAACCGCACTAACCCCTATAACCTAGAGTAACCAGTATAAAACAACAGCAAGTGCCTGTGACTATCCCTAATGGCACACAGAGGTAATGTGTACTGTTTATGAAAATAACAAAATACCTGTATACATGTAATAGGTGTAAAGACCTGAAATGGTCAGGTACCTGTTTGGCTCCATGGTCTCTTTACTCCTTAATACCAGCCTGGGCTTTGCACAGGTTATACCTAATTCCTGTCCTGTGGACCAGGCCATTTCAGGTGTTGTAGGCATTCGCCTCTTTGTGGTTTTTAATTGTTTTTAATCCTTTTGTGATCATGTATTTTTCTCAATAAAGCTCTGTCCAGTTAAAATTTACTTTATTGTTTATGGTGGTATGCTTTTTCATGACCAGTGTCTTTCCTCACATAATTCAGTTTGCCTCCCCTAGTTCCAAGCACCCCCACGATCCAGGAGGGGTGCACCTTTGTCTATTTAAGATTTTGAGATTGTCACTTGGCAAATCGGAGCTTCAGCTCCCTCCATAAGTTGTCTATGGGATTAAGGTCTTGGAGACTGGCTAGGCCACTCCATGACCTTAATGTGCTTCTTTCTTGAGCCATTCCTTTGTTGCCTGGGCTGCATGTCTTGTGTCATTGTCATGCTGGAAGAACCTGACACGACCCATTTTTAATGTCCTGGCGGAAGCAGTCCTATGCTCTTAGCACAGAGAAGCCCCCACAACTTAATGTTTCCACCACCATTCTTGACTGTAGGGATGGTGTTCTTTGGGTCATGGGCAACATTTGTCTTCCTCCAAATATGGTGAGTTGAGTTAATGCCAAAGAGCTCAATTTATGTCTCATCTGACCACAGCACCTTTTCCTAATCACTCTCAGAATCACCAAGGTGTTCATTGGCAAACTAACGACGGGCGTCACATTTGCCTTCTTGAGCAGTGGTACTTTGCGGGCAATGCAAGATTTTAATCCATTACAGCATAATGTATTACCAATGGTTTTCTTGGTGACAGTGGTTCCAGCTGCCTTGAGATTATTAACAAGTTAACAAGTTATTAACAAGTTCCCCCATATAGTTTTAGGCTGATCTCTCACCTTCCTCATGATCCTCTAAAGCCCGGGTTACACATAATCATGCCCCAGTGACCCCACAAGTGATGGGGGTCGCTGGGACATCGTTATCTGATGGCTGGTGAGCTGTCAAACAAGCAGACTCACCAGCGATCTGCGAGAACGCTGGTATCAAGAGTAAACATCGGGTAACAAAGCAGAGCGCTGCGCTTAGTTACCCGATGGTTACCCTGGTTACCAGCTCCCAGCGTGTACTGTGCGGCGCTGGGAGGTCATTGATCGTTCAAAAAATGGCCCTGACCATTATACCTACGGTACAATCAGTGATCAGTAAGCTGATCAATGCAGGATGTTACACGTGGCGACATCGCTACGAGGTCGCTGCAACGTCACAAGTTGCAGCAACATCGTTAACGATGTCGGTACGTGTAAACCAAGCTTAACTGGTCTGTAGGTGCCAGAACTCCTAATGGCTGGTAGGGGATCAAATACTTATTTCTCTCATCAAAATACAAATACATTTACAGTTGTGGCCAAAAGTATTGACACCCCTGCAATTCTGTCGGATAATACTCCATTTCTTCCTGAAAATGATTGCAATAACAAATTCTTTGGTATTATTATCTTCATTTAATTTGTCTTCAATGAAAAAACACAAAAGAGGATGAAGCAAAAAGCAAAACATTGATCATTTCACACAAAACTCCAAAAATGGGCCAGGCAAAAGTGTTGGCACCCTCAGCCTAATACTTGGTTGCACAACCTTTAGCCAAAATAACTGCGATCAACCGCTTCCGGTAACCATCAATGAGTTTCTTACAATGCTCTGCTGGAATTTTAGACCATTCTTCTTTGGCAAACTGCTCCAGGTCCCTGATATTTGAAGGGTGCCTTCTCCAAACTGCCATTTTTAGATCTCTCCACAGGTGTTCTATGGGATTCAGGTCTGAACTCATTGCTGGCCACCTTAGAAGTCTCCAGTGCTTTCTCTCAAACATTTTCTAGTGCTTTTTGAAGTGTGTTTTGGGTTATTGTCCTGCTGGAAGACCCATGACCTCTGAGGGAGACCCAGCATTCTCACACTGGGCCCTACATTATGCTGCAAAATTTGTTGGTAGTCTTCAGACTTCATAATGCCATGCACACGGTCAAGCAGTCCAGTGCCAGAGACAGCAAAGCAACCCCAAAACATCAGGGAACCTCCGCTATGTTTGACTGTAGGGACCGTGTTCTTTTCTTTGAATGCCTTTTTTTTTTCTCCTGTAAACTCTATGTTGATGCCTTTGCCCAAAAAGCTCTACTTTTGTCTCATCTGACCAGAGAACTTTCTTCCAAAACATTTTAGGCTTTCTCAGGTAAGTTTTGGCAAACTCCAGCCTGGCTTTTTTATGTTTCTGGGTAAGAAGTGGGTCTTCCTGGGTATCCTATCATACAGTCCCTTTTCATTCAGACGCCGACGGATAGTACGGGTTGACACTGTTGTACCCTTGGACTGCAGGGCAGCTTGAACTTGTTTGAATGTTAGTCGAGGTTCTTTAGCCACCATCCCACAAACGTCTTGATGACACTGCGCATGGTAGACACAGGAACATTCAGGTCTTTGGAGATGGACTTGTAGCCTTGAGATTGCTCATGCTTCCTCACAATTTGGTTTCTCAAGTCCTCAGACAGTTCTTTGGTCTTCTTTCTTTACTCCATGCTCAATGTGGTACACACAAGGACACAGGACAGAGGTTGAGTCAACTTTAATCCATGTCAACTGGCTGCAAGTGTGATTTAGTTATTGCCAACACCTGTTGGGTGCCACAGGTAAGTTACAGGTGCTGTTAATTACACAAATTAGAGAAGCATCACATGATTTTTCTAACAGAGCCAATACTTTTGTCCACCCCCTTTTTTATGTTTGGTGTGGAATTATATCCAATTTGGCTTTAGGACAATTATTTTTGTGTTTTTTCATTGAAGACAACTTAAATGAAGATAATAATACCAAAGAATTTGTGATTGCAATCATTTTCAGGAAGAAACTGAATATTATCTGACAGAATTGCAGGTGTGTCAATACTTTTGGCCACAACTGTATATAATTTAGACAATGTGATTATCTGGATTTTATTTTGGATATTCTATCACTGTTATAATTATATAACCTACCCTTAAAATTATAGACTGTTCATGTCTTTGTCAGTGGGGAAACTTACAAAATCAGCAAGGGATCAAATACTTATTTCCTTTACTATATGGATGGAGTTTTGAACTGTAGTCTCTGGGAAATGGAAAACCAATGAAGGGATTGGCAAAGAGGAGAGGCTGAGGAATAGCAGGGAGACAGGTGGATTAGTCGGGCAACAGAGTGTAGAATAGACTGGAATGGTGCAAGAGTGTTAAAAGGGATGCAGAGAGCAAGTGGTTGCAGTAGTTGAGGGAGGAGATGATGAGGGCATGCACAAGTTTTTTTGCAGTTTCTCGGTCATAGAATGTACGGATCCGGGAAATATTTTTGAGTTGGAATCAGCAGGAAGTGGCAAGAACTTGGATATGTGACTTGAAGGAGAGGGCTATATGTCACTATATGTCAGGATTATTTAGAACTGGATTTTTTGGTATTGACTTAACATTATTACAATATGCATAGTGTAGATTACGGTACTATGTTTTCATAACGCTCTATGACAGTATTATGTGGGTAACAGAAGGCAAATTTTATTGGTACTATCTCATGGAATTTTTTGTGCTACATGGCAGTGTTGGGTGAGCAGTAGAGGGCAATATTTTTGGTACTATATGACATATATAGTTTATGTGGACTTTCCTAAGTAGTATTGTCTTCGCATTATGTTTTAGGTAGGCTGTAGATTGCAATATTTTCATTCCACTGTAAAATCCAGTGTGGATTGGTGATTTTAGTGAAATGTGATAACTCACAACGAAAACCTACCCCCAAGCACAATACAGGACAAACAATGTGCTCGCTAAATCAAAGGACGTTGGGGATCCCGATAGGTTGAAGAGCAAAAACAAATGGTACTGTTATGTTATGGTTAGACAAGGGTATGCCTGGACACACTATGTCTCCAGGTCAAATAGCCAAGGCTAGACCATCAAGTGTTATGCGTGTATTACCCTAGGTTTGTATGAGGTTGATTGCATACCTTTAAGCTGCACCTACGTCTATAGGTCCTAACCTGACCCTCAGTCCAAGGTCCTAAAGATAGGTGAACAGGATGAAATCCACAATTTAAACCACCGATGTGGTATCAAAGACCCCGCCCGACGCGTTTTCGCCTCTTCAATTGGCTAATAGGCTCATCAGGGGCACCGGAGATATATCATCTGATAAACGGGGAGCACTAGTCATATGGATCCCGTGTATTGCAAGCCTGAATGCCAGATCCACATATTCCAGGAAGGAGGGAGTTCAGAAGGAGTATAATAGTCCCGTTGGATACAGGTTTTTCTTTCGTGTTCCCTCTATGAATGGTATTGTAAGGGGAGAGTGTAAGCTCAATCTGTAATATTCGTACTAGTCTTCTCAACTATATAATCCCCACTATATCAGTGTGAGTTAACATTAAATACCCTTAAGTGTGCATCAAATGTTTAGGGGTAGGATTATGCCAAGGGGATGAGTCGTTATTGGCCCATCTCTGATTCAAGTGGCATCTCCGATAACATCTTGGCTGGTCTAATTAGAGTAGATAATATGTTAAAATAAAAAAACGCATTTAGGAAACCATATAAGTTGTAAAAAAGACCATTAGATGCCATCATATTGGAATTACCCTCATTGGACACTGTATGTCTTCATAGAACTCCCAAAGATTCTTATGACAAAGATTCCTTCTAACTTCCGTCACGAACTGGAATTAAAGGGGTACAACCTATTGAGGAAGAGTCTTTATGGAAGACCCTATATAGCACCTAGAATACAAAGTCATTGCCCTCGGCCAAATTTATCCATTACTCTAACACAGTCTGTGTCAAAAGCTCCAAAGCAGTGCATATATGTATATATATACTGACATATACCTACACATAAACATATAGTATGAGCATATGATATAACTATGTCTTGTTTAGTGACTATACTAACAATTACTGGAAATTTCGTCTGCACATTGATTAAATCCCGCGAAGCAAAGCCATGTTTACACTGACGTTAGTGAGGGCCATCTTCTCCTGGTTTTGATCAGTACCATGAATGTAACGCCATGTATACATAGAATTTACAATAAATAAACCAAATGTGTGGGGACGTCTAAAATAATTAAAAATAATGGGTAGATATGAAACAGAACAGGCAGGAACCGAGGAGGAGGGGGAGCAATGTAACCACTAGAGGGAGTCAAAGGGTTAAGTCCGTTGAGATTGCCTACACCTGCATTGCAGTAAAGGTATATACTGTACGTGTTGAGTCTGTGTCAAAGAAATTGCAGATCTGCGACTTGTAAGTCTTGTGGGGATAGATAACTCTATTCTGCTTGTCGCAGGGAGATCTCTGTGCTGGACTGATGACTTACGAGGAAAATGTCAAAACTTGGAGGAAACATTATAGAACGGGAAAAAAAGCACCGAAAAGAGGACGCAAAATAAACAATTTCACTACATGTGTAATAATGATCAATTTGTTTCCTATTGCTTAGGAAAGGCTATGGGCTCCTACATTGTGCTGCAATATCCCACAGCATGCCATGCTAGTGTGGCGCCCCTGTGGTCTGGCTGCCACCGGTTGTATTGCATTTAACATTCTGTGTAATGATATATCTGGAGAGAAATCAAGATCCTTCTGTTGGAAACCTCCACACATCTAACACTTTCCAAACACCAATCAGAGAGTTCAGGGTGGAAGAGACCTACATAGGGCAGGCCCCACTTCTGATTGAAGGAAGGAGTTAGGATAGGGAGAGGTAGGCAACAGGAGCTGTTCTAGTCGGTGTCGGGCCTAGTCGCTGACAGGACATAACAGCAGCTGGCCCTGAGTGGTTGGGCAGAGGAACAAGCTGTAGGAAGGGAACCAGGCCCTACATGGTCAGGTTTCCAGGACCTAGCTATAGAACCTGGAAGCTATTGGATTTCATGCCTATTAGCCACCCTTGTGCGCCCATCCAAGGTACAGTGGCAAAGAGAACCAGAGGACTAAAGCACTTGCTTTCAGGGTCCGCATCACCTGCCCGGCTGGAGGGCATCCACAGACTCAGAGGGTTCTAGAGGTCCTATAGAGGAGCTAATGACTTTGCGGACAGAAGTCAGCAGGAAGGCCATAGCACCTTATCCCAACAGAGTAAACTTCAGCTCTCTCTGAAATGGCTGAACCATATGCCTAGTTCTTCACATGTCCTGGATGTACTGAACGACTACAGTAAAGGTAAAGAACTCAAAGACTGCCTGTTTTGCCTTGTTTTCTTCTGCATCCTCACACTACTCCTCTGCACTACAACTCCTACCATCTATCTCAGTTCTCAACTGCCTGCCCCATGCTGGATGGGGTATTCCATCACACTGCTATAACATCTAACCCTTGAGACTCTACTCGCCATGCCAGCCGCCTAGTGGCTGAACAAACTTCAGCTGGCATCACAAACTCTTTTATTATTTTTTTCCTTTTTATTTGTTTTCTCCATTTTTAGCTTTCCTCCTTTTAATGTCCGCCAGGGCAACAGCACTGGGTACAGCCACTGTGAACTCTGACCTCTGGCCCAGTCACTGTTCCTTTAATGCATGACAGTAGCAGGGGGGAGTTTTCCCCATTGCCATCCCTTTCCTCAATTGTGGAAGAGAAGCCTTGGGTTAAATGCCAGCACCCATTGGGAAACCTTTAGAAGCCCTTAGGGTACAACTTTGTAATTTCATCTTCTGTGTTATGCCTGCAACTCTCTTAAGAGTATCCATAAAAATTATCTATTCCATAACTGCTCTTAATTCCTACAAGGGGAGAGATACGGCTGCACACCAGAACACTAGAATGAAGTAAATAGACTATGGCCTGCATTGCTGCTGGAGCAACGCTAGAAAGAAATGAAAATGCACTAACATTTTTTATCTAGCACCTGTTCACACTTGGTGTCGCCGGTCAGCCTTTTGATAAATTTGTAGCATTTTTTCTGACTGAGCACTCCTGTCCTATAGCAATGTTATATTCACCTTCCTATATAGCTAGGATCCTATCTGCTCGTACATGCAGATTTTTAATTGCACACAAAGGCATTTTAGATTAGGGTCTTGATATAAAGAGATCACCTTGTCATCAAGCTCATAAGCACTGGCCAATACATTAGCTATGCATCTCCTTTTTCAAACATATCTACAGCCAGGGCCGTATCTAGGGGGGTGTGGGGGTGCATTTGCCCCGGGCGCAGCAGGCAGGGGGCGCTGTCAAGCTTCCTGCTGCAGCACCTGAGGAGTCTCCCCCACGGCCGCATATTGCGCCCTTCCCCCCGCTGTGGGAGTCGGCTATTCTCTGCTCCCGCGGTCAGCTGACAGTGGGAGCAGAGACTCTGCGGCTGCCGGCTCCTGCAGTCCATGTACAGGCATCTATCAGACGCCTGTACCATAGAAGCAGCGTCTTCAGCCGCTGCCGACCTGTTTCCCGCACTTCCGGGTCCTCAGCTCAGTCAGCTGCGTGATCAGATCACCTGACCACGCTGCTGACATCAGAGCAGAGGCACCGAGGCAGAAGGCTGGAGAAGACCGCTCCAGGAACTGAGCAGTAATGTAATTAGGGGAAGGGGACAGAGTGGAGGGAGAGGGTGGGGGGAGCGTGAGAGCAACGAATTGGGGGTGTGAGCAGAAAACTGGGGGAAGGGGGGGAATATGAGCATACTTTGGGCGGAGTGTGAGCAGGAAACTGGGGGGGGGGGAATGTGGGCAGCAAACTGGGGAGAGGGAGTGTGAGTAGGAAACTGGGGAAGGGTGTGTTTGAGCAGCAAATTGGAGGGAGAGGGTGGAGGGAGTATGAGGAGTAAACGGGAGAGATGATGGTGGGAGAATATGTAATCCAAACTGGGGGGTCAGGGAGGGGGCAGTATATGTGAACCAAACAAGGGGGAACAGGGTGGGGGCCATATATTTGAGCCAAATGGGGGGGGGAGAGGGGTGGGGGGAGAATGTGTGAACCAAACTGGGGGGAGATGGTGGGGGGGAGAATATGTGGACGAAACTGGGGGGAGAGGGTGGGGGGAATATGTGTGAACCAAAGGGGGTAAATTTGACGATCCAGTATAAAAGTGAGGGGGTCTCAGTGTGGGCACAGTATAAGGAGTGAGGGGGGATGGCTGCGGCACTGTATGTGGAGTGAGCGGGGGATGGCTGCGGTACGGTATGTGGTGTGAGGTGGGAAGAGTGTGAACACAATATGAGGAGTGAGGGGGATGGCTGCCAACACAGTATGTGGAGTGAGGAGGGGATTGGTGTGGACACAGTATGTGGAGTGAGGGGGATGGCTGCGGCACAGTATTTGGAGTGAGGGGGATGGCTGCGGCACAGTATGTGGAGTGAGGGGGATGGCTGTGGCACAGTATGTGGAGTGAGGGGATGGCTTGGGCACAGTATTTGGAGTGAGGGGGATGGCTGCGGCACAGTATTTGGAGTGAGGGGGATGGCTGCGGGACCAGTATGTGGAGTGAGAGGGGGATGACTGCGGTACGGTGTATGCAGGGAGGTGGTAACAGCGTGGACACAGTATGACGATTGAGGGGGTGTGGCTGCTGACGCAGTATGTGGAGTAAGGAGGACATCGGTGTAAACACAGCATGTGGAGTGAGGGGGAGGGAGTGAGGTAGTGAGGAAACAGTAGGGGATGAGAAAAATGTAAGGGGGCTCAGAATAGAGAGTTAGTAGTGTGGGGGTGTATGGAGAGGGGCCTGTGTGTGGACAATGTGAGGCCACAGCCAGGACTGGACAGTATATCGAGTAGGAGGGAGTGTAATGAGGGAGAACAGTATAAACAGTAGGCAGTATAGGGGGGCACAGTGGGATCAGGGAGCCCAGTATGGAAAGGAGAGGGCAGTGTGGAGGGCATGTTCCAGAAAAGGAACAGCATGTAAATCATATGTTGTGCAGGGAACAGTGAGGAGGAGCAATTATTTATTCCGGGGCACAGTGTAGGGCAGATATTTTTACTGAGGAGAATTTTGATCATTCTGCCATTTTTAAGGACATCGTGCCGAGATGCCCTGAAGACTGGAGAAGATGGACGTCTCCAGAGATGAGCTGTGGATGTGAAACGTCATCATGGTGTCTGGACAGGATGAAGAAAAAAGACGACCCCGATCAGAGACAAGGTCATCTATAAGGTACCTGGATGTCAATGATTATTTGTGATACTATTTCTCATCAGTACTGAGATTCCTGTATGATCTGAGGGTGACTGGTAACAACAACCCCCAGTATGTCCTTACCATTGTTAAGGATGTAGTGGGAATTGTAGGTTCATGCAGCACAAATGTGTATGGGTCTGACCTGACATTACAATTGTTTAACCATGTACTGATGAATTTCTGTACTGATGAGGATTGTGATGCTGTGTTTCTATAGTGAAGAGGGGTTATATGGTTGTATACCTGTACTGATGGGGGTTCTAGTATTTCTGCACCTCTGGTGGTTCTGATGATGAATTTTGTTACCGATGAGGGTTGTGATTTCTGCACTGATGGGGGGTTCTAGTTATGTATTTCTGTACCTCTGGTGGGTCTGGTGATATATTTATGCACTGATAAGGGTTGTGATAGGGGTTATATGGATGAATTTTTGTACCTCTGGTTGCTCTGGTGATGTAGTTTTGAGCTGCTATTGGTTCTTATCCTGTACACATGTAACAATCAATAACATATGGCTATGTTAATAAAGTTTTGTGCCATGGTTACTAAGTTTATTTGTTAGGAGCATTAAAGGGGTTGTCCAAGTCTGTGATGAGTCTGCAGTTACTCCATGTGTCCCTCTATGTGACTGCAGACTTCTGAATTCTCACAGAGTGCACACTGCTCACTGTCAGGATTCTCTGGTGCTGGCGGTGAGCGTGGTAGGTCATGAAACTGTAAGTGCAATTTACATACATGCAGTCTTGTGCTGACTAGACATGCGTGGCCTCGATCAATGAAAATGAATTGAGCGAGGCCGGACACGTCTAGTCAGAATGTGGCTAGAAGTATATAAATCATATACTTGTGCTCACACAACTGTCCAATCTTACCATCAGCACGAGAGAATCCTGACAGTGTGCAGTGCACGCGTTGTCAGAATTGAGAGGCCTGCCGTCACTTAAAGGGGCTACAGACTTTCATCTCAAACCTGGACGAGCCCTTTAATTCAAACATTAAGCCCTGGAGACCAATCTTAACAGCGTGTAATATAATTTGTTTTTCACTGAACATTTCGCAAATGAAAGATCGGTCACATGAAGGCTACTCAGACTGCAGGGGGGGGGGGGGGGGCGCCAAACTGAAGTCTTGCCCCGGGTGCCAGAAAACCTAGATACACCTCTGTCTACAGCAGTTAGGCTAGGGCCACATTAGTGTTGGTGTTTTGCAGGGCATATCTGCAATAGACTAGTTTTACCTCAGCCTTAATGCAGCATTAATGCAGTCTAACGCTGTGTTAAAGAGGACCTGTCACCCCCTGGTACATGGCAAACTGAATGCAGGATGTCTGCTGGATTCAGGGAAGGGGTCCCCCATGTCTCTAGGTCCCCTGTAAGCTTTAAATAAGACTTTAAAAACCTTACAGTTAAAGGACATCTGGGTGGGATCTTATTAAGAGGTCCTGGCTGCTGGCACAATCTCCCTGCCTTCGCCTTGTGTATTCCGCCCCCTCTATGTGTCTGCCGCCGCCTCCTCATGTCCTGAGTCTGCTGTCCCTCATCTGCTCCTGCTCTGTGTGACGTCAGGAGCAGAAGAGGAGGGCAGACCAAGGAGAAGAGGAGGCAAAGGCAGATACATAGAGGGGGCGGAATACACAAGGAGAACGCTAGAGGGCTGTGCCAGCCGCCAGGACCTCTTAATAAGATCCAACCTAGACGACCTCTTAACTGTAAGGTTTCTAAAGTCTTCTTTAAAGCTTTCAGGGGGGCTAGAGACATGGGGGACCCCTTCCCTGAATGCAGCAGACATGCTGCATTCAGTTTTCCATGCACCAGGGGGTGACAGGTCCTCTTTAACGCTGCCACTGAATACTATGGGTCAAGGACTACCAAGCACATGTTAACGCGGGCACTAAAGTGCCAGAGATTGTAATGTCGCGTTATTTTGAAGCGGACAGGAAAATCCTCCTTGTAATGTTTTCCCGTCCGATACAAAATAAGATAATCTTCAGCACTTTAGTGCCCACATTAACATGTGCTTTGGAGTCCGTGACCCATATTATTCAATGTCAGCGTTAACACAGCGTTACACTGCGTTAATGCTGCATTAAGGCTGTGGTAAAGCTAGTCTATGGCGGATATATCCTGCAAAAAAAACAACCCTAATGTGGCCCTAGTACAGGACCCCATGGGTACAGTTATTGACAGTGAGCCGACTGAGGATAGAAGGATCTGTGCAGTTGCTAACTTCCAGCTGTGCAGTCTTCACTGTCTCCTGCTATACACTTATGTGTGGTTTATCTAATATATAAAGCTGAATGTGTGTATGTATGTGTGTGTGTATGTGTGTATATCCGGGATTGGCATCTACACCGTCGCAACTACAGCTACAAAAATTTGCATAGTCACACGTCTGGACCCCGGGAGCGTCATAGGCTATGTTGTGAGGTGAAATTTTAACCCTGCGTGTTCCAGTTCACCAAACAATTTTGCCCCTATCTACATAATGGGGAAAACGTGAATGGAAAAGTGTTGGAGGAAAATCGACAGCTGTCAGCTATAGAGACAAAATTTTGCACAGTCACACGTCTGGACCCCGGGAACGTCATAGGCTATATTGTGAGGTGAAATTTTAACCCCGCGCATTCCAATTCACCAAACAATTTTGCCCCTATCTATATAATGGGGAAAAAGTGACAGTTACCAGTTGACAGTTGTGAATGAGAGGGGCTTAATGATAGCACCAAAGACTAACAGCACATACCAGCATATAGTCACTAAGGTGGGGCCCCAACATGAGATATTCACCACACACGGGGACATGTATACACACCACATGCACACAAAGAGTAACAGCAAGTATATAGTCGCTAAAGTGCAGCACCAACATTGGATACTCACCACGCACCCGAACAAACACACACACACCACAAAGAGACACACACAACAGAGACACACACCTCCCCAAGGGGGACACACACACTCTATAGCGACACATGCACTCACCCCACAGGGACACACACACACCACAAAGAGACACACACAACACAGATACACACACACACACACAGACCCCCCCCATAGGGACACACACACATACATTCCCTATAGGGACACATGCACTCACCCCACAGGGACACACACACACCACAAAGAGACACACACAACAGGACACACACCACACAGACCCCCACACACAGGGACACACACATACACACCCTATAGGGGCACATGCACACACCCCACAGGGACACACACACACCACAAAGAGACACATACAACAGAGACACACACACACAGACCCCCCCCCCACAGGGACACACACATCTACACCCCAGGGCACACAACCACACAGCAAACACAGATGTGCACAAATCACCTCATACAACTCGCCTCATACGTGTGCTATCTTTATTTTCCAAACATAAACATCTGATTAAAAACAGCCAATGTGCAACACATGTGCCATATAGGGAATTAAGGCAGATGTCAGTCACATGAGCCGTCTATTATGTGTATGTGTGAGGTAACATATACTGCCCGGCCAGGGGGAGGGATTACTGTTGGTTGGAGATTTATTAGGCTGCCTATAGCAATCAATCACAGCTCAGCTTCTATTTTCCTACAGGTCATTAATATGACATATTCAAATTCTATTTTGTTATAGCTAACATCAGTTATTTATTAACCCGGGCGTAGCCGGGTACTACAGATAGTTGCTATATAAAATCCCTATATACTGGCTGAAGCATAAAACTTTCAATAATGCTTAAGCTTCACTCTGTGCACTTTCCAACACTCTGGCAGCGCAGATCCTGTGAAGACACATGCTAGGCTGTAATGGTTAACTTCTGACCTTTCTAAGTTGCTGAAGATGTTGAACCAGTTCTTCACTGTTGATTGTCCAAATCCAAGTTTGTCCAAGTTTTGATTGCCAATCCTGCAAGCCTGGGTGGCTTAGGAGCTGAGATCCTGGTTCCATTAGCTGTGCACAGAGCATTACATGTGCTCTGCCCTCAGACATCCTCCATTACTCCCTTTCGTCTTCACTACACACCCTGACCAAGCACTTCCTCCCTCCTAGGGACCGTATCACACCCAAAACAAGCAAAGGTGCACAACCTCAGTGAGGAGCGGGTATACATGTGTGGATGCTTGTTATACAGCAGAGAAATAGAAACTCACATCAAAGCTGGGAATACACATATACCACATTATATATGAAAGCATTTTGTTACAGTCAGACGTAGGGGCACCACACACCCATCTATATGGCGGTATTATGCACATAATCTATGACAGTATTAACTTTTTTCCTTATGTGGCGATAACATTTGGACACCAAAGACTACATAGATTTTCTTCATTCTAAAGCACTATTGTGTAGGCAATATATGGCAATGTTAATAGGGGACTAGATAGTATAATCTCTTGGATACTGTATGGACGGTGGTGTACTGAAACTTGAAGCTCATGAGCTCCAATGCAAAGCTACAATGTGGACCCTAATTATTGCAAATCTTTAATAGCAATAGTCTTTTTCTATAGGGCAAAGAGACTTATGGGCAGTGGCGTAACTTGAAGGTCATGGGCCCCGATGCGAAAGCTCCAACGGGGCCCCCAATGATCGCAAATCTTTAAAGGGAACCAACCACCCCAAATGACCCCCCCGGACTGTTAATATGTGTCCCTACACCAAGCACACACATTTGGGGCAATCGTTTTTGCTAAAAAAACTGTTTAGTAGAAGCTAAGATACATGTTTATAAAGTTTAATAACTTCAGCCGGATGGGTGTTACCTAGCTTTGTCCTCCGTGCCTGTCAGCGTCCTCTCCCCTCCTCCCTTCAGTGAAGCCGTTCTGTGTAAGCCGAAAATGGCCCGCCTGTCTACTGCTGCCTGATAAATTATGCACGCCCATCTCTGCACCTAAGAGCCTGGCAGCGTCATGAAAGGGGCGGGGCGAAATCGCGGCATGAAAGGGGGCGGGGCTCCGACATGCCGCGATTTAGCCCCGCCCCCTTCATGACACGGCCAGGCTCTTAGGTGCAGAGATGGGCGTGCATAATTTATCAGGCAGCAGCAGACAGGCAGGCCATTTTCGGCTTACACAGAAAGGCTTCACTGAAGGGAGGAGGGGAGAGGACGCTGACAGGCACGGAGGACAAAGCTAGGTAACACCCATCCGGCTGAAGTTATTAAACTTTATAAACATGTATCTTAGCTTCTACTAAACAGTTTTTTTAGCAAAAACGATTGCCCCAAATGTGTGTGCTGGGTGTAGGGACACATATTAACAGTCCGGGGGGGTCATTTGGGGTGGTTGGTTCCCTTTAATAGCAATAGTCTTTTTCTATTGGCCAAAGAGACTTTTGGGGCCCTTTAGGCTCCAGGGTCCGGGTGCGATTGCAACCCTGCACCTGTTGTAGTAACACCCCTGTGTATGGAGGTGGTATTTGGGTATTGCAGACCAGCATTATTTCACAAACACAGCTTTTAGAGTTACAAGGAAAGCTGTTACAAAATAGTGAGGATGGGGGTAAGTTATGTTGATTGTTGTCCAGGCCTCCACTTTTGAATACAAGAGCCCATTCTTCTGCTGATGGAGTGAATGTTGATTGAGGACAATTTTATCATTTGAAGGAAATAAATTAACTATGAGATGATAGCGGTATTATTCTCTGTGGGTGTCAATAGATGACAGCTGTTCCATTGCCTGATAAAGATAAGATGGTTATTAAATGATTGTTGTTCAATTCAATGAAAGAGATAGTTTGGCTGTTGAATAACAGCTGCTCCATTTCCTGATAAACATAGAATGATTGGAAAATGACAACTACTCCATCTCCCTCATAAAGATGGAGTGGTTGTTAAATTAGAGCTACTCCATTCCCTAATAGAGAATGTTTGTTAATGACAGCTGTTCAATTCCCTAATAGAGATAGAATGGTTGTGGAATAGTTGATAAATGACAGCTCCTCTGTTCCCTGATAGAAATTCTGTGGTTGCAGAATTGTTGATAGATGACAGCTGTTTAATTCCCTGATAGAGAAGTAATGGTTTTGGATTGGTTGATAGATGACAGCTGCTCCATTCCTGGTAGAGATACAATGGTTGTAGACTGATTGATAGATGACAGCAGAAAGCTCCCTGATAGAGATACAGTAGTTGCAGAATGTTAGATAAATGACAGCTGTTCCAGTCCCTGATAGAGATACAATGGTTGTGAAATGGTTGATAAATGGCAGCTGCTCCATTCCCTGATAGGGATACAGTGGTTGTAGAATGGTTGATAGATGACAGCTGTTCTGGTCCAAGACAGAGATACAGTGAATGCAGAATTCTTGATAATAGCTGTTCTATTCCCTGATAGAGAAACAATGATAATGGAATGGTTGATATTCCTAGATGACAGCTGCTCCACTCCCTGACAGAGATAAAATTGCTGTGAAATGGTTGATAAATGACATTTGCTCCATTCCCTGATAGAGATACAATGGTTGTAAAATGATTGATAGATGACAGCTGCTCCATTCCCTGATAGGGATCGAAGTGCTGCAGAATGGTTGATAGATGAAAGAGCAGTTCTGCTCCATGATAGAGAGGGAATGGTTGTGAAATGGTTGTAACTGACAGCTGCTCCATTCTCTGATAGAGATGCAATGATTGCAGAATGGTTGATAGATGATAGATTGTGTAATAATTGATAAATGGCAGCTGCTCCATTCCCTGTTAGAGATTCAGTGGTTGTGGAATAGTTGATAGATGACAGGTGCTCCGATTCCTGATAGAGATACAATGGTTGTGGTATGATTGATAAATTACAGCTGTTCAATTCCCTGTTAGAGATTAAAGGGTGTGGAATGGTGGCTGGATGACAGCTGTTTCTTTCCCTGATAGAGATAAGCATTGAGATGAATAACATGTCCTTTTCTCTGAAAGAAATAGGATATCTCTTACATGACAGCTGTTCTGTTCTATGACAGAGATATAGTGATTGATTAATGACAGCTATTTTATTCCATGCTGACATAGAGCAGTTGCTAAATGATGGCCGATCTATTTCATGATAGAGATAAGCAAACAGTGGAATGACATATGTGCTCTCTGAAAAAATTAGTAGATGACAGCTGTTCCGTTCTTTGATGGGAAAAGAGTGATTAAGGAATGACTGAATAAAGGTACCTTCACACGCCGCAATATCACCTCGGAATCCTAAAGGCGATATGTCGCCCTGGAGCAATCGCCGTGAAATTCCCTCACAGTTGTGGCGTGTGTTTGGGGAATTTCGAGCCAATAAATCGCCTCTCGCCTGATTCCTGAGCACTGCTCTAAAATCAGCCTCAATCATGAAGGTGATATTTCCGTGTTGTGGCATGTGAACGGGCGATAGTGATGGAATCAGCGCCGCCTATCATTTCCCGTAGGCGTGCCACAGCGTGCTGTAGTCTGCGCCCCGTTTGCGATGATTGGTGGTGGCTACTGTGTTCCCATTGGCTGTCAGTTCACAGGGCGCCATATTTGAAGAGCTGTCCGTTCTGCTACACACACATCTACAATAGTGTCATGTATTAGCCAGCCTTCCAGAGCAGGCTGACCAATCGTAACGCTGTTGCGTTGTCCAATGAGCGCGTATGGGGCGCTGTGTAAACCACTGCGGCACACCTATCTCCTAGCAGCGCTAACCATGTACGTCCACATTGCCTTTGGGATTGCGGGTTGTGAAGCGGCGAGGGAATTTGACTGGATTGGTTCCGCTGTGTGTGAGGCAATTTCTGGGGTGACACATTGCCTTTATTTCAGGGCGAGATTGCGGCGTGTAATACTCCCATCGGCGATCTGAGGCGACCATGAAAAAGGTGCACGTGTACGTTAGATCGCCTCATATCGCTAGCCAATATTGCGGCGTGTGAAGGTACCTTAATAGAGATGGACATTTTTTTTTCTCTGAAGTAAAATGACTTTTTGATGACAGCTGTTCTATTCTTTGATATTGGAAGATCGACTTATTAGTGAAAGCTGTTCTGTTCCATGATGGAGCTGGACTGATATATGAATGATGTATGTTCCATATCCTGACAGAACGACTGTCAAATAAGGGTCCTTTCACATCAGCACTTTCACTGATGTGCGGTAGATCTAACGTAGATCCTGCAAGCCCCATGCTTTGAATATGGGGCTTGCGGTCCGGTGTTGCATGTGCAGTTACGCCGGATCGGCTGGATCCGGCACTTCCGGCTGTTTATTTTCCCAAATGTCCAGTCCCTGTAATGTTTATTGAGTCAAATATCCAATCATTTTTAGTTGTGCATGCATATATTTTGAGTTTCATTCAATATCTTGTCATACCATGCCTGATGAAGAGACCTGAGTCGTCTCGAAAGCTCGCCTTATAACATCATTTATTTTATTTTTGTTAGCCATTAAAAGGTATCACAACTACAAGATTTGTATCTTGTTTCTCACACTGAGAGCAATCAACATTTTCTCAACTGGCTAACACGGTACAAACCTTTTCCTTCTAATAAAAAAGCTGCAAACAGTGTTTTTTTTTTCACGGCCGCAAATGCCGGATCCAGCAGAACCGCACTTACCGCACTGGACTGCAATGCATGGGGCTTGCCGGATCCGAGCAGCGAGTGCGGCCGTTAGGCGGCTGATCCGTCAGATGCGGCGCCTCCTGCCGGATCGGCCGCACATCAGCGAAAAAGCTGATGTGAAAGGAGCATAACAGATATAGAAAAGCTATAAAATGACAGCTGCTTCCTCTTTTGGGATTACTCATAGCATTGTGGGAGAACTTCAATCAATCAATCAACTTTTTAAAGGACAATTAAATGGACCCCTAAAGGCACAGATGACAGCTTTCCAATTCTCTCCGCAGCTCTGGCTGTGGCATTCCCATGATACGGTCTGATATTCTATCATTTTCTTGTTTATATTGACATGTTTTCATTTTCAGTAAATTAGCCAATAAAAAAAATCAACGGTTCATAGGTCAAGCGGCTAATTGACTTAATTATTTCATCCGATTCTTCATGTGGTCCAATAGTCACGGCCATAAACTAATGAGAGCGTCTCTGGAGAATTCTTGTATAGACATGGCTCAGGATTTTCTGCTTCTGTAGGAGTAACTCTAAACCTTTAAATTAAAATACCAGATCCCATGAGAGGTAAAGAGACACAGACAAGCTGATCGATCGTATAGAAATATATACATTTTTTTCCACTTTTATTTGAATTCATCGTTTTACGTTTTTATTTTGGAATTTAATATGAATTACAAAAATAAATGAAGGAATAATCAACAAAAAATATTCTGGTGACAAAACAATTAATTTCCACTGTTTCTAGATGTTTGAGTTGCAGAGACAGATCCTTTTAGTTGTGGATGCGACTTATGAACAAGAAGAAGGAGGTGAAGACTCAGCATAAAGGGTGATGCCTCACGTCTGTAGGACTAGTTCTAGTATTGGGTCACAAATCAATAGCAAATCTCACTGACTTAAAGGTGCTCTGTCTGGTCATTTTTCAGTATGATACTAATAGTACTCTTGAATAATGCCTGGGCAGCCCTTTCAGAATATGTAAAAATCATTACTGAATCCTTTGTAGTTCTCTTGCTATAGGCATCTTCACACCCAGCAGGCAGCTGCTTCAATAGTCTGGCCCATTACTTTCCCTGCTGAGTATGTTAGTGTTCATTTATCAATCACTGATTTTGAGACAACTATTCCCTCCCTTCCCCTGTGCTTTGTGCCTCACACCAGCTTCCATTTTAATTTTCCTTGTATGCTTACAGATCAGGGCAGTGATGTCACTACATGAATATTCATTCCCCGGGGAGTGGGCAGTTGAAAATTAAGTGATCACTCACTTGATTGACAGATGGAATGAATCTCTTTATTTGCAGTTTACAGAGTATAGAGGGGAGTATACATAAAAGAAATACATGAATAGAAAGAGCTTCACCAGAGGAATTAGAAAATTATATCAGTTACATTTGGATTTTTGACCTGATAGATTCCCCTTAAAAGGCTGCTTAAGTCAAACTTATGTTAACGCTTCCATGACTTGGGGCGTTTTGGTCCTTGATGACCAGAGTAAAAAATATATGTAGTGACAGATAGGCAGAAATAGAAAATTAATACACTTTTCCTTCTGTTCATACTCCAAAGTAGTTGCTACAATCTATATATACCAATATTAGGCTGAGGTGCCAATACTTTTGTCTGGCCCATTTTTGGAGTTTTGTGTAAATGAATCAATGTTTTGCTTCTCGCTTCATTCTCTTTGTGTTTTTTTATTGAAGACAAATTAAATGAAGATAATAATACTAAAGAATTTGTGATTGCAATCATTTTCAGGAAGAAACTGAGTATTATCTGACAGAATTGCAGGGGTGTCAATATTTTTGGCACAACTGTACATAACCATAATAAAATACTTAAAAAAAAAAGGATTTGATAAAATCATATTAAAATTGTAATATAAATTAATATTTTAAGTAATATTTGGCCGTTCTCAACAGATTTTGATTATGATGATACATCAATTTTCTTATGACTACCATTACCACTTGGCCAAATTATTAATGGTCGAGACCCAAAAGTGACGTGGCAGAGACCGCCGCCGGCTGAGAGAAGATGCTCTGGTCCGGGCAGGATGCAGCATTTAGGAAGCTATCACTGGAGTTATACAGAGGTGCACAACCCCAATAGGTGAGTGGTTTTGGCCCCTTACACAAGTTTCTTAATACCACTAGGTGCTTCACATATGCGCCCCTTTTCTTTCTTGTTTTACATCTGAAACAAAAATAGACCCTTTTAGCAATGCAAAGCAACTATTTTTTTTATAGATGGCACAATGAAGTTTATATCGAAAAGAACACCCTACCAACAGCTAAGCATGGTGAAGGATAAATAATGCTGTGGGGTTTCTTTGCTGCATTTGATTCTGGAGGAATCATGAAATGAAACAATTATCAAGAGATTTTAGGACAAAATGTCCTATCCAGTGTAAGAAAACCTGGTATGAATGAAAGACATTCCCCTGGAAGAAGGTTCAAAAATGTATCGGGTTCTGAGCCCTGGATATTGGTGGACTGTACCTGTTGATTAGTTGTCATGGTGAGTGGGTTGGTACTTAGACATAGGTGCATAAGGGCGGTATGTTATTTGCACATGTGACTTTTTCTCTATGTATAACTATGAATATACGCCTGCATGTACCATTTTATACATGGACTTTGACTCATGCACTCAAATTATTTACCCGTGCAACTGGTTTTTCAGTGTCAGCCATCCTAGTCTATCTCTCCTGGTACCAGATTGTTTTTGTCTGTGATGTACACTGTGTCCAGAATTATTAGGCAAGTTGTATTGTAGAGGATTATTTTTAGTATTGATCAACAACTATGTTCTCAATCAACCCAAAAGACTCATAAATATCAAAGCTTAATATTTTTGGAAGTTGGAGTGGGTTGTTTTTAGATTTGGCCATCTTAGGAGGATATCTGTTTGTGCAGGTAACTATTACTGTGCAGAATTATTAGGCAACTTATTAAAAACCAAATACATCCCCAGCTCACTTGTTTATTTTCACCAGGTAAACTAATATAACTGCACAAAATGTAGAAAAAAACATTTCTGACATGCAAAAACAAAACCCCAAAAAATGAGTGCCCAATATAGCCATCTTTCTTTATGATGACACTCAGCAGCCTCCAGCCATAGATTCTGTCAGTTGCTTGATCTGTTTACGATCAACATTGCGTGCAGCAGCCACCACAGCCTCCCAGACACTGTTCCCAGAGGTGTACTGTTTTCCCTCCCTGTAGATCTCACATTTTAGGAGGGACCACAGGTTCTCTATGGGGTTCAGATCAGGTGAACAAGGGGGCCATGTCATTATTTTTTCTTCTTTTAGACCTTTACTGGCCAGCCACGCTGTGGAGTAGTTGGATGCATGTGATGGATCATAGTCCTGCATGAAAATCATGTTTTCTTGAACAATACAGACTTCTTCCTGTACCACTGCTTGAAGAAGTTGTCTTCGAGAAACTGGCAGTAGGTCTGGGAGTTGAGCTTCACTCGATCCTCAACCCGAAAAGGTCCCACAAGTTCATCTTTGATGATACCAGCCCATACCAGTACCCCACCTCCACCTTGCTGGCGTCTGAGTCGGAGTGGAGCTCTCTGCCCTTTACTGATCCAGCCTCTGGCCCATCCATCTGGCCCATCTAAGAGTCACTCTCATTTCATCAGGCCATAAAACCTTTGAAAAATCAGTCTTAGGATTTTTCTTGGCCCCGTCTTGACGTTTTATCTTATGTTTCTTGTTCAGAGGAGGTTGTTTTTCAGCCTTCCTTACCTTGGCCATGTCCCTGAGTATAGCACACCTTGTGTTTTTTGATACTCCAGTAACATTGCAGCTCTGAAATATGGCAAAACTGGTGGCAAATGGCATCTTAGCAGCTTCACGCTTGATTTTCCGCAATTCATGGGCAGTTATTTTGCGCCTTTTTGCCCAACACGCTTCTTGCGACTCTGTTAGCTATTTGCCATGAAATGCTTGATTGTTCGGTGATCACATTTCAAAAGTTTGGCAATTTCCAGACTGCTGCATCCCTCTGCAAGACATCTCACAATTTTGGACTTTTCAGAGCCCGTCAAATCTCTCTTCTGACCCATTTTGCTTAAGGAAAGGCATTTGCCTACTAATTAAGCACACCATATAGGGTGTTGATGTCATTAGACCACACCCCTCCTCATTACAGAGATGCACATCACCTGATTTACTTAATTGGTAGTTGGCTCTCAAGCCTATACAGCTTGGTGTAGGACAACATGTATAAAAAGTATCATGTGATCAAAATACTCATTTGCGTAATAATTCTGCACACAGTGTATATACACTTATTGTAGCTTGTAATATTCAATTGATGTTGTCACAGCAATAAATACAGAACTTGCATTTATCGTCTCTTGGACTATTACATTAACTCATCATTGATAGGATATGTTTAGACTCTGTTCTCTCTTCTTAAAATGTTGTAATGAGTCGTATCTTTGACTTAATCATGTACCATTTGATCCCTTGAGTTCTTACTCCTTGTATAAACATATAATCCAATCCAACAATGCAGACCCCACAATTCGTACAATTAATGATTATATATATTAGAATTGGTCTGGACTTGGGGTCCCCAACCTGTAACTTGCGAGACACATGTGGCTCACGGGCCTGTGATATGTGGACCCGATCTAGCAAACAGCTATATAGAGCAGGTCTCCAGATGGTGACTGTTGTATGTACCTCCACATGAACAGATGGGGGTTGGTAAGGTAGGAACCCCTTGATCTTGGCATACAAATTGCTGTGGAAAAGCTTTGGTTGTCATTATACCAATAATGGGGGCTCTGGGTGTCACTACTGTGAGGGAGATGGGAGATGGATGTAGCTCTCAAGTTCAGAAAGATTGGAAATCACTGGTCTAGTCAATCCTGTGTCAGATAATCAGCCGTGTGTCTCGAATGAATAATTGCAACCACCAGAACGAGAGAGAATTTTGTGTGTCTAATGCATTTAGCTCACAGAAGATTTTATAGCTTGGATAGGATTTAATAAGCCTTTGCTGTAAAATATAATAGGTCTGTGTAGGGTCATCCAAGTTCAACCTTTGAATGAAGGAATTGTTTCTATTCCCTCATGGCAAGCAGAGATTTGGCAAATTTTACTAACATATTTCTAATACTTTCTAAATTTATTTATATGATTTCTTTAGAAATTTATGTTTGCTGGATTATCATAATCACTAGAATTAGGGTCTGAAGCTTTCTGCAACTCCCAATGCTCACACTAGATGCGCTCATATCTGCGTAAAAACTTGGCAAGTGCAATCCGATAAAACATTGGATTGCCCTTGTAACGAGATTAAACTATAGTGCAATGCCCATTTTACTGAATTAGTAATGGGCGGGAATCAGAAAAATGCATGACATTATTAATCCAGGCTTAATGACAAACTGTCAATCATCAGCTGTCATTAATCCCTTTATTACCCAGTTTGCCACCGGTACCAGGGCAACTGCAAAAGGCGGGTAAAGTGCCAGGATTTGGCACTTCTAATAAATGTGCCAAATTCTGGGGCAGCTGCAGGCTGCTATTCTATAGCATGTGGGGGTCCAATGACTATGGGCCCTCACCACGCTGAGAATACTAGCCCTCAGCTGCCTAGTTTTACCTTGGCTGGCAATTAAAAATAGGGCAAAGTTCATGCATTTATTTTGCCAGCCAAGGTAAAACTAGGCAGCTGAGGGTGGCAGCCCGCAGCTGTCTGCTTTATCTGAGCTGAGAATGAAAAATACACTGGGGCCCGATGCATTATTACATACATATGCATTACATACGGATGCTAGGTGAGGGAAAAATAGACACTGGCATATCCTACGCATGCCATACACACATCATACAGATATCACACGAATGAAAAAATGCATGACACTCTCATGACACTCTGCTACTTTTCTCGTCGAGGGTCTTGGTGAGAATAGATACACAGATGTGAACATACCCTAAATAAAGCATTGGTCTTGAATGCCAAACTTAACTCAGTTTCCAAGAAGCAGATGATACTATAAAATTTAAGCAAAGAACAACTTGAGGAATTTTATATAAAACGACTATACAATAAATACACCATTACTGTCTCCCCTGTCTGCAGTTTCGGAGGGGCATGGCAGCACTTTGCTCTAATAGCTTGGAAGTGTCTTAAAAATGGTCATTAATCAAATGTCTGTGAGTATATTCCCAGAGGCATATTTAATAAGGTGCCATAAATCTCAAACCGACAATTGATATAATTTGTACGGCCGGACTAGAACAATGAGTACAGATGGAAAGACAATGTTCTCCTCCTGAACAAAAAAAAAATATGCAGATGAGCCTCTCTGCAACAAAAGAAGACTTTTGAGTAAAAAGCAACGGAAAGCGCATTTACCCCATTATGCTCCAATTTGGAGAATGTATTTAGCATGTATGTAGAGTTTGAACTTTCTGAATACTGAAGAGTTTTGAACTAAAGGAAAAAAGTCAGACTCAAGAAACAGATCCTGCATCAGGATTTTTTTTTCGCAAAAATTACTTAGGGTATATCATCATGCAGGAATGTGTGCAACTTTAATGCAATTGGGATCTTCTTTGCTCCTCTACGAGAACCCCATGAGTCTCCGCTCAATACCCGATCCTCCGATAGGCCCTTATGGTCTGGTCACTGGTATGGAGGTTGCTTTTGTCACCTATCTATGACAGCCGCACCCCATGTTGGCATAATGAAACCCCCACTGAGCTATCAAATCTGGAATGGGATTGTATGTGGGTAAGGGTAGGATTAATCTACTTTAGTTAGATCTTTGTGGTTAGGGACCTTTAACCCTTCTGAACACTTAAAGAAGAGCTAATCCTTCTAACAATTACCTTTTCTGCTACCTTCTTTTACAACATGTCCTTTAGACCTTGTTTAATACTATTGTGGATAACTCAGGAATCTATTAGTGTGAGGCAAAGAAAAAACTGAGACAAGGTGAAAAGTCTGTATTAACACACGTGGCAGTGGATCAAATGAAAAGTGCATCAAGAAGCCAAAGTTCACTAAACACACAATAATAGTTCTTTTGGAAAAGCTGAAAAGAATAGTCTTTAGAATAATCACACAGGAAGATGCCGATAGCAGACCAGTCTCTGAGTTTAGTGCACACTAGGAGATGCTGTAAGCAGAATACTCTATGAGCACAGTACACACTGGGAAATGCTTTAGGTAAAATAATCTATGAGCAGAGTTCACACTGAGAGATGATGTAGCAACAATCTATGAGCACAGTTCACACCCACGGAGGCTTGGGAATGGAAGTCTCTCAAAAGAAGTAAAGAACAGTTTGACTTAAAAAATCCCAAACTGTCCAGGGCACTGCTACTGCAACAACAAACAAATGAGGAAGCTGCTAAGAGCTTGAAAAGCAAACAAGCTTACATGATATGACACAGGGCTGGCAGGCAGGTTGTGAAGCAGACACAACAGCACAGAGCAGCTTGATACTGAAGAAGAGCTGGAAGCAGGTGTGGAAAGCTGAACTTCAGATTTGCAGTCTCTGGAATGAGCCAAACTGGAATTGCAGGAGGAGGAGGAGCAAACTTGGAACTGGGATCCAAGCAGAATACTCAATCAAAGGTATGGAAGATGGACTTATAAGGCAGGAAGACATAAACACATAGAGAGAAACTAAGCAGAAGATGTCATTTTGCAAAAGGGCGAGGAGGCACAAAAGGTTATCTGAAGATCCAGAGTCATTGACACATTGTTCTGTGATCCACACTCTGTTCTACAAGACCTCCTATTTTCCTTTGTAATACTGGATAAACCTAGGCTTTTATTCCATTTACATATCATTTTGCCTGGAATGCAGAACTACTACACAACTTGACAAGAAGCAAGTAAGTGTCAAGCTTGCAAAAGAGCGAAACGGCACATGGAGAGACAGAAGGGAAGGGGAATACTGACACTAAACATAGACAGGAAGGGCAATGCCTGACACTTAATCTAGGCAATCTTGAGTTCCCTGACATCCCAGATGGATTCATGTTCCTACCCCTGCCTTACCCTGAGCTCAGCCCAGACTAGTGCGCAGGGCAGCAAGAACATTAGTCCTGTTCTATGATAGCAACACAAAGGGAATATGACAGAAAAGGGTGAAAGAAACTTCCAGGCAGTAATCTTCAAAAATTGGGCCAATGGAGCTTTTCTTCCCACGGCTCACACCTCCACACTAATACCAAGGTATAGCAAGCTATCACTGCCAGTTACTTAAGATAAGTGGTGAGTACTTATACCAAAGAAGAGTGAATAAAACAGAACTGCTTTAAATAGGGTAGGACAGAAATCTTAATAGACAAAAGAACAGCTTTAGCCCTTTCAGCACCAGCACAAGGGAAATCTGCAAGGTTAGCAGAAAAGCAAAGCAGTTCCACCCAGTTCCGTCTTGCATGTAGCCACTTGCCGTGAACGTCCGACCCATAGAATAGGAGAGGCAGCTCTCTGTCGTGGTAGCCCTGTGACAGTGGGAGATGGATATGGGACTGATAAGAGATGAGCATTTCGAACTCACCTTGGAAGCCCCTAATCATGCTTCTCCTAACTATACTTAAAGAGCTATGTCATCACATATTCTTTACAATATGTATTACAACACATCCAGAAGGCACAGGGTACAACTTTAATTTGAAATGTCACAGGGGCCCAGGAACATTTTTCATCTTGTGTGAGATTGCCCAGAGTGGTTCAGTATCTACATGACCGCATTGAAATCCCCATCACAGATGACCCTATGACTTCTCTACTATTTGTTGACTCTGAACAATACCAAAGAAAATGCCAGATATTGGGTGACATCAAGAGTACCTACCATTTGGTAATGGAGATCAGTGGTAAACGTTTCCCTTGCTTTTAAAGAAATGATCTATGTACGCCGGAGCTTCCCTGGCAATATCTCCCAAAATTGGGGTACAATGATTAAATTCTCTATACCTGCTTAAAGCGAACCTGTCAACCCCTCCAGGCATCTAAAGATAACATAGCCACTTTCTGCAGCACTAGGGCTGCAGTCTGAGAAGGTGTCTATAGCATTTATGCTCCCTTGATTCACTGAAATAAAGACTTATATAAAATCTGTTTCAAACCAGATCCAAGACCGGGAGGCGGGTTTTCAAGCGTCTATCTCCTTCCTCTGTGGTGTCAGTCATCCCTCTCTGCTCTCTGTGTGCCGCCTCCAGGGCCATCTCCCTGCATTACAGAGCTTTGTCAGCTCTGCTACAACACAGAGCTGTTGTTATAGGAGACCCCACAGTAGTAAATCTTGCAGGAGGACGAGCAGACAAAGCACTGCCTGCTACATAGCAGCCCTTGAGCTGAGCTGTCAGCAGTGCAGCAGAGTTGAGTTTGTGCTTTAGATCAGGGGCTGAGGACGGAGCAATGCTGCTGGGTACAAGAAACTGAAAGTGAAAACTGCTCAGCTCAAGGGCTGCTACGTAGCAGGCAGTGCTTTGTCTGCTGTTCTGCTCAGGATCCTCCTGCTAGATTTACTACTGTGGGGTCTCTTATACCAGCAGCTCTATGTTGTAGCAGAGCTGACAAAGCTCTGTAATGCAGGGAGATGGCCCTGGAGGCTGCACACAGAGAGCAGAGAGGGATGACTGACACCACAGAGGAGGGAGACAGACACTTGAAAACCCGCCTCCCGGTCTTGGATCTGGTTTGAAACAGATCTTATAAAAGTCTTTATTTCATTGAATCAAGGAGCATAAATGCTATAGACACCTTGTCAGAATGCAGCCTTAGTGCTGCAGAAGGTGGCTATGTTATCTTTAGATGCCTGGAGGAGGTGACAGGTTCGCTTTAATAGGTGTGCAGGGTAAGGCGGTGGTCGACTGTGGGTAAAGAGAGAGGAGGGCTCCTGGGGTTGAACTTTTTATGTTGTCTTCAACTCCTCCTTTATCAGTCAATCTCACTAAATTGGAATAGACAAGCACCACTGACTATTGTTTAACTTAGTTTATTTGTTCTGATTATCCATTTGTGGGCAAAACCCTGAGATATTCTATATATTCTATGGGCTTTACACTGAGATATTCTATATATTCTATGGGCTTTACCCTGAGATATTTTATATATATTCTATGGGCAGAATCCTTAGATATATTGTATATTCTATGGGCAGAATCCTGAGATATTCTTTATATTCTATACAAGTTCTCTATATTTGTTCTACATTACCTTTAATATTGATACTACTATGTACTAGAAATCAGTGGCATAACTTCGCGGCCATTGCTCGTACTCAGCCTGCGCGAGCAATGGGCTCGCGCCATTGCTCCGCAAGCCAGCGACTCGCATTGCTCGTCCTCAGCCTGCGCGAGCAATGGCCTCGCGGCCATTGCTCGCGCAGGCCAGCGACTCGCCGTGCTGACGTCACAGAGTGACATAGCCACGGTCTTTTCGGGTACCCACACGAAAGTGCCTACGGCAATTATATAGTAGATACTGTACATTGCATACGGAGGGGTGAGGAGAGCGGAGGCTGGAGGGGAGAGCGGAGGCTGGAGGGGAGGGCAGAGGCTAGAGGGCAGAACAGAGGCTGGAGGGCAGAGGCTGGAGGGGAGAGCGGAGGCTGGAAGGGAGAGCAGAGGCTGGAAGGGAGAGCGGAGGCTGGAGGGGATTGGCTGGAGGCTGGAGGGGATTGGCTGGAGGCTGGAAAGGAGAGGCTGGAGGGGAAAGGCTGGAGGGGAGAGGCTGGAGGGCAGAGGCTTTAGGGCAGAGGCTGGAGGGGAGAACGGAGGCTGGAGAGGAGAGCGGAGGCTGGAGGGTAGAGCGGAGGCTGGAGGGCAGAGCAGAGGCTGGAGGGCAGAGCAGAGGCTGGAGGGCATAGCAGAGGCTGGAGGGCAGAGCAGAGGCTGGAGGGCAGAGCGGAGGCTGGAGGGGAGAGCAGAGGCTGGAGGGGAGAGCAGAGGCTGGAGGGGAGAGCGGAGGCTGGAGGGCAGAGCGGAGGCTGGAGGGCAGAGCGGAGGCTGGAGGGCAGAGCGGAGGCTGGAGGGGAGAGCAGAGGCTGGAGGGGAGAGCAGAGGCTGGAGGGGAGAGGCTGGAGGGGAGAGCGGAGGCTGGAGGGCAGAGGCTGGAGGGCAGAGGCTGGAGGGGAGAGCGGAGGCTGGAGGGGAGAGGCTAAAGGGGAGAGCGGAGGTTGGAGGGCAGAGGCTGGAGGGCAGAGGCTGGAGGGGAGAGGGGAGGCTGGAGGGGAAAGGCTGGAGGGGAGAGCGGATGCTGGGGGCAGAGGCTGGAGGGTAGAGCGGAGGCTGGAAGTGAGAGCAGAGACTGGAGGGGAGAGCGGAGGCTGGAGGGGATTGGCTGGAGGCTGGAGGGGATTGGCTGGAGGCTGTAAAGGAGAGGCTGGAGGGGAAAGGCTGGAGGGGAGAGGCTGGAGGGCAGAGGCTTTAGGGCAGAGGCTGGAGGGGAGAGCGGAGGCTGGAGGGGAGAGCAGAGGCTGGAGGGGAGAGCAGAGGCTGGAGGGGAGAGCGGAGGCTGGAGGGGATTGGCTGGAGGCTGGAGGGGATTGGCTGGAGGCTGGAAAGGAGAGGCTGGAGGGGAAAGGCTGGAGGGGAAAGGCTGGAGGGGAGATGCTGGAGGGCAGAGGCTTTAGGGCAGAGGCTGGAGGGGAGAACGGAGGCTGGAGAGGAGAGCGGAGGCTGGAGGGGAGAGCGGAGGCTGGAGGGGAAAGCGGAGGCTGGAGGGGAGAGCGGAGGCTGGAGGGGAAAGCGGAGGCTGGAGGGGAGAGGCTGGAGGGGAGAGCGGAGGCTGGAAGGCAAAGCGGAGGCTGGAAGGCAGAGCAGAGGCTGGAGGGCAGAGCAGAGGCTGGAGGGCAGAGCAGAGGCTGGAGGGCAGAGCAGAGGCTGGAGAGGAGAGCGGAGGCTGGAGGGGAGAGCGGAGGCTGGAGGGGAGAGCGGAGGCTGGAGGGGAGAGCGGAGGCTGGAGGGGAGAGCAGAGGCTGGAGGTTAGAGCGGAGGCTGGAGGTCAGAGCGGAGGCTGGAGGTCAGAGCGGAGGCTGGAGGTCAGAGCGGAGGCTGGAGGGCAGAGGCTGGAGGGCAGAGCGGAGGCTGGAGGGCAGAGCGGAGGCTGGAGGGCAGAGCGGAGGCTGGAGGTCAGAGGCTGGAGGTCAGAGGCTGGAGGTCAGAGCGGAGGCTGGAGGTCAGAGCGGAGGCTGGAGGGCAGAGGCTGGAGGGGAGAGCGGAGGCTGGAGGGGAGAGCGGAGGCTGGAGGGAGAGAGCGGAGGCTGGAAAGGAGAGCGGAGGCTGGAGGGGAGAGCGGAGGCTGGAGGGGAGAGCGGAGGCTGGAGGGCAGAGCGGAGGCTGGAGGGGAGAGCGGAGGCTGGAGGGGATAGGCTGGAGGGGAGAGCGGAGGCTGGATGGCAGAGGCTGGAGGGCATAAGGGAGGCTGGAGAGGAGAACGGAGGCTGGAGGGGAGAGCGGAGGCTGAGGGGGGGGGGGGTGCTGTCATACAGATGTGAGGGCCGGGGGGAGTGCAGACTCACCGCCACCGGCGTGCGTGTGCTGTAGGAGGAGAGGAGGGGCGGGCAGAGCTGCCGGACAGGAAGTTCCGTCCTCCCTCCTCTCCGGGCGCACGGCGGGCGGCTGGTGTGAGCACGGGGCCCCCCAGGGGGTGGAGGCAATGGGCCCCTCATGCCGAGTGGCGGGATGACAGCGGCGGTCGCAATGCCCGCTACGCGGGCAATGCCTCGCACGGCGTGGTGACGTCACAGTGTGACATAGCCACGACGTGCGGGGTCCGACAGAAAACGTGCTACGGCAATTATATAGTAGATAAAAGCAAGGTTTTGTCATCCGTGGTGGTAGGTAGAATGGCTACCCGCTCAGAGCTGCTGATGTACATGAGAATGTCTTTGAAGAACTTGACTCACAAGTAGGCAGCAAACTTCATAGTTACCCATCATCATTGACACGAGCCAACAGTTTGTGCTACAGAAACATTAGACAGCGTTTCCTCCTGCAGAACTTCTGTTACTGCACAATAGCCTCCGTCACTTCCTCTGCAGTGCTGCACCATTCCAAAAAACGCCTATAAAGTCACTTAAAAATGGTTGAAAAACCTTTCTTTTGATCAATTTCCTACCACTTAGGTTTTGAGAAAGCCTAATGGGAAAAAAGAATGTGCTTGTGAGATCTTTCAACTGGATCCTGATGGAATCCACTCCACAAATAGGCACCGTCCTATCAAAAGGCTGCAAAGAAACAGTGATAAAACAGTCTGCACAAATGCTTCAGCAATAAAAAATGTGGCACCCCAAAGTCTTGTTGCCACGATGGCATTGCCTCCCTCAGGGGGTTATGTTGTGCTTGGAAGCAAAGGGAGGTATCCATGTGGCGCCCTGCTCACACAGGAAACCACAGACTCACCTACAGCACGGATGGGTTTCCACAGTGGGTACAACACAGACACAAACAACACCTTCCACCCCAACACAGTAGGAAGAGCCCAACTTGCCCTTAGGCAAGAACCCCTATAAATACTTATGCTGGGGGGTGGAGTTAGAGTGTGCAAACGCAACAAGAGCTGTGAAGACGTTCTGGTGGTCGGTGCCACGCTAGGCCCGAGCCAGTGATCTTGAACATGCCTTCAAAGTAGTCCTGTAGGGCCCAAGAGTGGGGTCAGAAGACAAGGAGAGAAAGGGGAGTAAAGTGGGGACTGAGGAGCCATCGTTAGGTTCACCCAAACAGCACCCCAGACACCGGAGTCCCAGTCTATTGGAGAGCACCTGGCCCAGTAGAGAATACTTGTCTACCGTGGAAACTTCAGTCTCCTGGGCATCTGTGCAGCTACCAACTAGGGAGCCAGGCACCATGGAGAGAGGAATAGTAGTAGTCCATAGAGGGTTTCCCAGCAACAGCACAGGTGATAAGAGAGCAGAGGAGGCCAGCCAAGTTTCACACGGGGCAGGGGCTTCAATCACATGGGAAAAGAGACAAGGAGGCCACTCACTGTGGAGACCCAGAAGTGCATCCTGAACACCCGGCAGTGCCCTGGACATTTACCTGCAATTCCACCAGTAAAAGGTAAGCAAACAACTAGTGGTGTGTGTGTCGGTTCCTTCCCCGCGCCCCTGCCATCCACAGAAACTGTCCTGTTATCCAACAGCCCGGCCAAATCCCTGCTCCATCCCCCATCATCATCAAACTCCTCAGGGATCCAGCTGCGCCTGTGGGGAGCTTCAACACCTAGCTGCCCATCCATCATCCCTGGAGGCCCCATGCGGCGCTGGTGCAGTCACCAGATACCACAGGTGGTGTCACATGAACGTTATTCCTATTTTCAATGACCCCTTTTTGTTGACCACCAGGGCCACGGATCTGGGCAGGCCACCAGTGACATCCCAACCACAGCAGAGGGCCCAGATACCCGAGTCCCCATATATCCCTGGGTGAGTCATCCACACCAGGTAAGCCCAACACACATAGGTTTCAGAGCTCCCCCTTCTGGTCTGGAGTTCGGAAGGTGTTAAGTTTAGGGGAGGTCCCCCTATAAATTGGGGCCTGGAGGCGGGGTTAGTTAGTTCAGTTCCTGTGGACTGTGAAGAGGACCTGTGGACTGGAGCTGTGACAAGTTCGTCCCAGGTAGAGCAGAGAGAGACACCAGGTTCAGTTTCTAGGAGGTCTGTGAAGAGGTCCCATGGACTGTAGCAGAGTAAGGCTCGTCCTGGGACGGAGACTAGCCAGCATGAGGGACCCATAGGAGAGGGAATGAGGAAGTGGAGAAGCAGGTCTGGGGAGTGGAGCCGGTTGTCAGGCTCACCCCAGTGTAGAGTGCCAGAAGCAGACACCGGAGTCCAAGGTTATGAGGAACTCTAGGCCCAGCAAAGCTGGAGGGTGGGAGGTTCCAAGTCGCCCATTCACAACGAAGCCCAGGAGTCACAGCAGCACCAGAGAGCTCAGGGACAGTAGCCAGAGACGTGGGACCCGGGAAGGGCTCGAGCTGCTTGCCATACGGGGGATAGACTGTACGCAGGAAGAGAGGGTTGCAGCTTAGCTACAGGCAGCCAGTACCCACCAAGAGTAGCGCAACAGGGAGGCCTCAGAACTCGGTAGGTGAGGAGATCCCCAACTTGCTTCCAGGCCACCTGGACTCCTAACAGCTCCTGTGGACGGTACCCTGAACAAACCTGCTACTTCTACCAGTAAAGGTAACAGAGATGTCAACCTTTGTGTCTGACGGTCATTCTGCGCCCTCAGTCCTGCACCCCCATTGGCCTACAACCACCATAGACTATCCAAATTGCCCTGGGGATCAACTCCAGCCACGGGGGGCGAAACCACCACGTCTGCATTACCATCATCCCCAGAGGTCCCGCATAGCAGCATTGGCCACTATTAGCCGAATACCGCGGGTGGCATCACGACCACCAGCCCTAAGCCCCAAAACCCCAAAGTTTTAGCTGACACGGAGCCGGGCCTTGACCCCTGTGACTACCCAGGAGTACCAAAGCCAGTTACGAGTACCCCACGGCCCTGGGGCGCGTCAGAAACGCACAAAAATGTTCCTAAAAAAGGAACGTTCCTTGGAGCCATTTATGCTAGAAAGCTCATAATTTTTGGTTAAATGAAAAAAAAAAAACTTCATAGCCTAAGACACAACTCTCCATTTTGGATACCTTCTATGCCAGCATTTAAAAGGATACCCTTTAGTCTCCTCTTTCAGTCCACCCAGAGCAGTTACATCATATACACAAGCTCCAGTCTTCAGATGCTTCACACTCTCATCTGATGTGGCTGTCTTTCGAAAGCCTATAATAAGCCTCACTATACCATGTGTGGCAATCCTTACCCTCTCTAGTGCCAACTATCTCATATATATGAACCAAACCAGCATGCCTATGGCTAAGGCTGGAGATGTATTGCTCCGCTGTGGCCTTTTTCCTGCAAAACCTCCTATTGTGCTTTCTTTCTTATATTAGCTTAGAGATGTTATAGGGGTGCAAGAACCTTCTACAAACCATGACCTTGGTGACTCACCTGTGGTCTACTGGACATTTATCTTTTAAGAAACACAGTAGTACAAAACCCTTACCCTCTCCGGCAATACAGCATTCTCTTAACCCTTTAACCAGTAGAATCATACCTTTGGAAATCAAGTGATATCTTCACCACAATGGGGCCACCACTGTGGCAACCATTAAAATATATGACAGTCCAGCACATAAAACTGGGGTTCATGCAGTAGCCATTTTTCTTTAACAGGGTAGCCATTGATGGATCACTTTTAAGTCCTCGGACATGCTGACCTTAATGGAGCTACAAGCTTGTGTCCTTGATGGCCCATAATCTTATGTTCTCAGACAAGTAACCCCAGACTCTTCTCTCAAGCATTTCCAACTGGACCAAGGTGAGAATGACCTTGAGTAAAAATGAGTTTTTAATTTTTGTTACTTTCTGAATTCTTGATTACCCCTGTTTCATGTTCTCACGTAAATAACCCTACATTATTCTCACAAGCCTATTAGACCAAGGTGGGACTGACCTTGAGATAGCAATGAGAGATTTTGTTATCACTATATTTCCTTAATGGTTGAGCTTGTGAGAGTGTTCAGGGGTAAAAGGGTTTTTAATATCTCTATTGGATGAAAGATACCATAAAATGAGGGATCAAAATCCTTGGTGTGGTGGCATTGACCAGAAGTGAGATAGTAGCATTCACCCACTTTTGGGAACTTTCAACCAGGGCTGTGGAGTCGGTAAGCCAAACACCCCACTCCAACTCTTCAATTTCCCACCAAAATGGACACCGACTCCAACTTCATGACTCTGACTCCACAACCATGACTATGAAGTCATTAAGCCATACATCCGACTCCAACTCCTCAATTTCCCTGAATCTGATTCTGGATCAACCCAAATGGACACCGACTTCACGACTCCGAGTCCACAACCAGGGCTGTGAAGTCAGAAAGCCAAACATCTGACTCCAACTCCTCAATTTGCCTGAATCCGACTCCACCGACTCCATGATTCCGACTTCACGACTCCACCAAAATGGAAATTGGCTCCGACTCCATGACTCCAACTCCACCCAAAATGGACACTAACACTGACTCCCACAACTCCGACTCCATAGCCATGCTTTCAGCTATGCTTGATTGGACCCTTTAAGCCTAGCTAGTCTGGAGTAGGGTAGTTGGGTAATCCATGAGGGTCATAGTTGGGTACTCCATGAGGGTCGGTAGCAGTTTAAATGACTTGTTTTTAGGCATCTCAGGACATAGAGTCCCTTAAGCTGTGCTTAAATACCTAACCTGAAATCATATGTTGACTTTACATGACAAAAGTTTAAGAATTATGTTTAACAGCAGAAGAAGATTTTTAGAAACCGAGAAAAACAAAGAGGTTTATCATCTTAATGTTAGTTACACATCTAGACTCCCTGACACGGAGTTAGCATTAGCTGGCAGACGAAGAATGGCGCTGTCAATAGATGGCACTTGGCACACAAGCACAAGTTATGAAATAGATTCTTATTTTTGGAAACCTGGAATCGTGTGAATGAAAATAGCAGCGGAGAAGAAGAGGAAGCAACAGTACCAAAACCATATATCTCAGTGACAAGGGAACTCAAGGACACAGACCTGATATCTCTCAAGGGCTGAGAAATGCACAGCTGCTTTTATTGGAGATACAGACGATGTATTATTACAAATCATCACTTCTGCTATATTTACTTTACTTCTTTTATCTTCAATAAAAGAAATAATAGCTGAATTTATGGAAAAAACAATAATTAAAATACAGCTTCAGTTATGAAAAATAAATCAGCTATTTAATAGTGTTTGTGACTATTAGAAGACTTTATTATAATACCACCCCTTTTGGACAACAGTATATGCAGAACAATACTGCCTCCTATGTGTAATAATTTAATTGCTATAATGTTATCCATCATGTAAATGTATAACTACTATAATACAAGAATGAAACTATTATAAAACTGTACCTATGTACAAGACTATAACTATTATAATACTGCCTCTATGTACAAGAATATAACTACTATAATACTGCCACTATGTACAAGAATATAACTACTATAATACTGCCCCTATGTAGAATAATATAACTACTATAGTACTGCCCCATGTACAAGAATATAACTACTATAATACTGCTCCCTATGTAAAAGTATATAACTACTATAATACTACCCCTATATACAAGAATATAACTACTATAATACTGCTCCTATGTACAAGAATATAACTACTATAATACTGCCCCATGTACAAGAATATATCTACTATAATACTGCTCCTATGTACAAGAATATAACTACTATAATACTGCCCCTATATACAAGAATATAACTACTATAATACTGCTCCTATGTACAAGAATATAACTACTATAATACTGCCCCTATATACAAGAATATAACTACTATAATATAATACTGCCCTCTATGTACAAGAATATATCTACTATAATACTGCTCCTATGTACAAGAATATAATACTGCCCCTATGTAAAAGTATATAACTACTATAAGGCTGTGTGCCCACATAGTGGTTTAGTGACTTTCAAATCGCCAGTAAACCACTGGAAAATTCAAGGAGCCTGGACTCCTGAGCTCAGAAGTCACCAGCGGTTTTCCAGCGGTTTCTCAGCGGTTTACCAGCGGTTTTTACAGCGTGTGCACAGCGGTTTTCCGGCGGTTTTCCAGCGGTTTTTCCGGCGGTTTTCCATGGAGGATTTTGTCCATGGAACTGCTCAAAAAACGCTGAGAAGAATTGACATGTTGTATGCTGCTAAACCACTGGGAAACCGCCCAACCGCTGGCAGATCTGCTCACATAAACCCACTATGTGTGCACAGTGTTTTCTAAATTACATAAGGTTACTTGTAAGTCCTAAAGCTGCTAATGATTTACATAAATTTAAATAAAACCTATGCTAAACCGCCGGCGGTTTTCGCTGCTAAACCGACACTAAACCACTATGTGGGCACACACCCTAATACTGCTCCTATGTACAAGAATATAACTACTATAATACTGCTCCTATGTACAAGAATATAACTATTATATTACTGCCTCTATGTACAGGAATATAACTACTATAATACTGTCTCCTATGTACAAGAATATAACTACTATAATACTGCCCCTATGTAGAATAATATAACTACTATAGTACTGCCCCCATGTACAAGAATATAACTACTATAATACTGCCCCTATGTAAAAGTATATAACTACTATAATACTGCCCCTATGTACAAGTATATAACTACTATAATACTGCATCCAATGTACCATAATATAACTACTATAATACTGCCCCTTATGTACAAGAATATAACTACTATAATACTGCCCCCTATGTACAAAAATATAACTGCTATAATACAGCCTCTATGTACAAGAATATGACTAATATAATACTGCCCCTATGTAGAAGAATATAACTACTATAATATTGCCTTTATGTACAAGAATATAACTACTTGAATAGGAAATAAGGGATATATTCTGGCTTATCCAGCCATATTCCTATAGTAGCCATTTTGTCAGATGCCACCATAATTTTTTCACTGCCAGGAAAAGGCCTCCTACTTTTGTCTGAGGATTAATTAATCTTGTGGATTAATTAACCTGAAGAAATTATCTTCCTGGCCAACTGTTGCCACACAATGAAGACTGCCTAACATATGAAGCTAGCTGACACTTTGGAACCAGAGGCAATTATACAGAGGAAGGTCCCCCATGAACCTGTAGACAGAGGTGAGAAGTCTCGTCCTGCTGCTAGTTGACTTCATAGACTTTGGCCAGACACACCGGTGCCAAGGAAAGAAGTCCTAAAATTTAATTACACATCACTCCCCTAAATATGGCAATCATAATTTTGACACCAGCAGAAGTGTGAGACCATAACGCATATTTCTGCATAACTGTATGACCTTCCTAACTACCCCAAAATTAATATCAGCCAGTGGGATGATCGCAAACATACCATGTGTCCTATAATCGGAAAGCTAAAATCACAACCAAAAATATGAGAGCATTATCATAACCTACGATGCTCCCAGGAAAGTTATGTCTTATAGTAGCTTTTGAATATTTCTTATCACAACCCAACGGGTGGGAACTTCAGGACAGCCCATGGGCAGGAGTGAGGCTGGCAAATTACAGCATAAGAATGGCCCTCTGCTGGGTTTTTGTATTACTTTGAGGAGGATCCCCCATTACATCGCATGGCAGAGTATACCTAAGAGACTCCGGTGGCTCCACACTGCCTCCTTGTGGCCACCACCAGCATCAAGGAAGCGGTAATTGATTACATTTGCCTGTAAATCAGTGCGTTTCACATTTATCTTTTATTTACATAACTGACTGTAACATCTGTAATATCTTTATAATTCCTGTACATAAATATCAATATCCTGTTTACCCCTATGGTGAATAAATATATAAAATTTAATCTTGAGTTGCTCTCTTATCTCGATATCTCCACATCCGTGTGTTCATTTAACATTATACATTACCTGGGTTGGTTTCTGACCAGATATAAGCCTGTTCACAGACCGAGCTTATATCAAATGAGAAACTGGCGGCAGCAACTGCAACTGGTGCTTATGTTATCCAGGGCCTCTGTCAGTGACGGGGTGGCGGTTATTATATGTACTTCTGGCCTGGGACTAAAAGACATATATCACACTCACTGAGGGGCGCTTTAATAAACCAGCACTGACAGGGCAGCTGTGGTCCATCATTAATCCTTGGACAGTTGCCTGACTGGCCTGAGAATAGAGGAGGCGCTATAGAGCTGCCAGGTTCGGTGGCAAATTCAACACATCCCCTATGTACAAGAATATAAATACTATTATACTTCCCTATGTACAAGAATATAACTACTATAATACTGCCCTTATGTACACGAATATGCTATAATACTGCTCCTATGTACAAGAATATAACTACTATAATACTGCTCCTATGTACAAGAATATAACTACTATAATACTGCCCCTATGTACAAGAATATAACTACTATAATACTGTTCCTATGTACAAGAATATAACTACTATAATACTGCCCCTATGTACAAGAATATAACTATTATAATACTGCCTATATGTACAAGAATAAAACTACTATAATACTGCTCCTATGTACAAGAATATAACTGCTATAATACTGCTATGTACTAGATTATAATTACTGTAGTACTGCCCCTATGTACAATAATATTAGTACTAAAAGAAGAATAAATAGTAATATGTGTATTAGATGTTATTGACTGTAATTATATAGGGAAAAACTATCGGTCCACAAATCTGGGTAATTATATGTTTGCATGGAAGCAAAATACAAAAATATTTTTGGTTTTATTTGTCTGCTGGTAATGTAATGATGGGATAAGTATATTTATGCCCCTCACTAATACTATAGTGTTCAGCAGACTATTAAGCTGCAACTACTTGGCAGTAACTGGGCTATAAACCCCTGCACACTTAGAATCACTGAACTACAGGGCCATTACACTAAGAGGCTGCAACATCTGGAAGCTGTTAACATCTAGTAAGTCACCGCACAAGAGAAGGAAAAACAGTGCATAAAACCAAGACAAGAGCCTAATTATCATGTAAGGAAAAGTTCTACAACTGTCTCCTGCACTTAATGCTTCACCTCCGTACTATTTATTGCGCTCTACTAGTGGATGGTTTGGGGGTTTGAGGTAAGTTGGGAGTGGTGGTGTGAAGGAAGGCAAGGACCAAGAAAGAAACCTTTGGGTCATAGGAATCCAGGTGTTGGAAGCTGGAGAAAGCCTGTGGGACAGTCAGACAGAAGGGGAAGTGTGTCCATTGATGGTCAGGCTTTGGAGGACCTGGAAGAAGACAAGGTGCTGCCCAGCTGATGTACTAAGGGGGAAGAAACTCTAGGTACGAACTTCTGAAAGGATCTCTGACCATGCTTGAGCATATACGAGAAGATTTAATTCAACTGGCCTCGTCAGAGAACCACCCATACGTATTATGCCGTCGCCAGTAACCTTTAAGACTGTGCCTCTGTGTAACACAGGAGAAAATAAGTGTACGGCCTTCTGTCCAATGTAGTTTGAAGCTGTGCCCAGCAGTTTGTCTTGGTTTACTGATGTATCTGTCGTCCCTATCTTGCAATCCTATTGACCAGGTGAGTAGCATGACCGGACCAGTCTGAAGGTACTAAAAGTGAGAACATCAGCACCCACACACCAGAGACTCTCAGTATAATTTAGCATTCCTGGGGTGCACTAATCAAAGCACTCGTCTATGTCAACAACCCTGAACACGTCTATAAATCTCTAAGAAGCATAAAGTGAAAGATGACATATTTCCTTTGTATTTTAGGCTAAAAAAAAGTATTTTCATCTCATACATTTTAAAAATTACCAAAAGGAAAATGGGCTGATGCAAACGTTTGGGCACTCTTGGAGATTTGTGTGCTCAATTTACTTTGACCAAGGTTTCAG